>JADRCD010226739.1:0-18451 GCA_019843815.1 Montemys delectorum
CACTTTGCAGGGATGGTAGGGGTGTCTATCTCATCAGGTTCTATGGAGGCTTAAGGGTCCTCTGCATGCAAAGTGTTTAGAGTGGCAGGGACTGAGTCCTCTGTAAATACCTCCCGCTGATAGTTAAAGTTGGACTCCATCCAGCATCTAGGAAATAATTCAGCTCACTTATATTGTTGTAAGATACGGAGAACCCTTACGTCCAAGATGTCGTTCCACTCACAAAAACACAGAGGTGGAGAACGATGCAATTAGCATGAGGTTTTTTTTCCTATTTTTTTATTAGATGTTTTCTTTATTTACAATATCTCCTTTCCCAGGTTCCCCCTCCCCCCAAAAAAAAGAAAAAAAGAAAAAAGAAAAAAATAAAATAAAATAAAAAAACAAAAACTAAAAAATAAAATAAAATAAAAAAACAAAAACTAAAACAAACCCCTGTTCCCTCCCCCTTCCCCCTGCTCACCATCCCACCCCCTCCTGCTTACTGGCCCTGGCATTCCCCTACACTGGGGCATAGAACCTTCATAGGACCAAAGGCCTCTCCTCCCATTGATAACCGACTTGGCCATCCTCTGCTATACACATGCTACTGGAGCCATGAGTCCCCCCATGTGTACTCTTTGGTTGGAGTTTTAGTCCCTGGGAGCTCTGAGGGTACTAGTTAGTTCATATTGTTTTTCGTCCTAAGGGGCCGCAAACCCTTCAGCTCCTTGGTTCCTTTCTCTAGCTCCTTCATTGGGGACTCTGTACTCAGTCCAATGGTTGGCTGTGAGCCTTTAATTCTGTATTAGTCGGGTACTGTCAGACCCTCTCAGGAGACAGCTATATTGGGTTCCTGTCATCTAGCACTTGCTGGCATCCACAATAGTGTCTGGATTTGAAGATTGAATATGGGAAGGATTCCCAGGTGGAACAGTCTCTGAATTGTCCTTCCTTTAGTCTCTGCTCCATAGTTTGTCTCTACAACTCCTTCCATGGGTATTTTGTACTCCCTTTTAAGAAGGAAGGAAGTATCCACACTTTGGTCTTCCTTCTTCTAGAGTTTCTTATGGTTTGTGGGTCATCTAGCATTCAGACAAAAGTGACCCCCAAGGAACAAAAGCATACACTTTTTATACTCTACCAGAACATAGGTTTACAGCATGAGTTGGTTATTTCTCATTGGTGGAGGTCGTTGTTCTTTGTTCCATTGACCTCTGTGCCCCAGGTGAGGAAGAGATACTGATTGCACATAGGAGGGGTGGGGGAGATCCACCCCTTACTGGGGATGTTTCTTGGAACCAGGCATTACTCCCTGCAATTAGGGCATCTCCTGGGGACTGATGTTTGCTCGGTAAACCCTTCTGAAGCTCGGTCTTTAGCTAATGGACATTCCATGCTCCTTGGTATTTTTATGAAGTGCCCCTGTTTGCTCAAGTCTCACAATATCTGTTAGAAGCATGTTCTTCAAAGTCAATTGGATTATTTTGCCTATATGTGGTAGCAGCTAGTACTGCTTCATGGGACCCAAAGCTAAGGCATTTGCATAATTAGAATTTTTGCAGGAGTCCAAATTAAGTAAAACTCACCAGCAATATGACCCGAACACCAAGAAACAGTGCAGCAAGGTCTCTTCTGTATGTCTTTGTCCAACAGCCATAACTGATTCTCATCATCAGAAACAGAGGGCAAACCAAAGTTGGGAGACATTGTACAAAATAAGAGATCAATGCTTTTCAAAAGTGTCACGTTCATTTGAAAGACTGAGGAACTGTCATAGATTGAAGGAGGTTAAGGGGAATGCCACAATCAATAGCTCATCGACGTATGAGCCTGTACTTGGTTGTTGGAGGCAGGATAGTCAGGAATTTAAGCAGAAGGAAAAGCTCTCAGGTGTAGACCGTGGTTAAAAAGATGGCACCCCAGCAAAGCCTTGGAACTTCAGAAAGCAAACAACCCCACCAGTAGGGCTTCGGCTACCCACAGCGTTCTGCCTCAGATACTGAGGCCATTAAGCCTTTAGCAATTTAGTTTAGATATCCTTTGAGTTTTTTTTAATTAGTTTTTTTTTTTTTTTTTTTTTTTTTTGGTTTTGCATTCTTTTCCTGAGGCGGGAGTATGGGAGCACAGATCCAGGAGAGCAATCAGCTACAGTTCAAGGAATGTGATAGGAACAGGGGCAGCCAGGCAGTGTTTAATTCTCCCCGGGGAGCAAACAAAACAAAACAAAACAAAACAAAACAAAACAAAACAAACCCCACAACTGCCTAGGGCCTTTGCTCTGCTGTGTTCTCCACTGCTGTTTGGAGTTTTCCTGTTTACATGGCTAACTAAATAGGTACCTTTAACAAGCAAACTGCAAATGATGGGCTTGTGTGGTAGGGTTGGGTACTGGTCCCAAAAGACCCAGATGTCTCTGTAGAAAAATCTTTGTCGGGGTGACAGGCCTAGAAGGGCTGTAATCAAAAGTCTTATCCTCCCTTACGCGTTTTCACGTCTTACTCTTTCCCTATGGGTTGAATTTATTGGGCTTTTCCATTATCTTTTCACACAGTAGTCGTCCTTGTACCGCATCACCCAGAGCTGAAGATCAAGGTGAGAACACATCAGAACACCGAGCTGCGGAAGGGACACAGCCTGTTGCCTAATCTCCCTGGGGGCGAGGCTTCAAAGGGAAGAAGCAGCCTGGAGAACTAACGCTGCTGCTGTTCTACCCGCTGAGCTCCCACTGGTGGAAGAAATGGGAAGCGCAGCCTGAGAGTCACTCTTTCAAAGCAGAGGAGGCTGGGCAGAGCCCTTCCCAGGAAGCCCTTCACTTCTTGTTGAAGAGGAGGTAAGAGGATAGATACCTGGACCTTCTGACAGTCAAGCAATGTGAGCTAATTGCAGGTTCCCGTTTTCCCATGCTCCAGTTTGAACGATGAAGTGACTTAGGAGAGCTTCCGTTACCACCCCTGACTTAGCTCAGTTGAAAAGTTTCATTCTATAGCATACCGCAGTGAGGGGGTTGTTTAAGGTTTTGAGGTAGGATCTTGCTATGTAACCCAGGCAGGCCTGGAGCTCATTATGCAGCCCAGCCTGTCCTCAAACACATGATCCTCCTGCCTCAATTTCGAGACTGCCGAGATTATGGATATGTGCCACTATGCCAGCTCTAGACCGAGTTTTCGTACAGTACCCGGGTCTTGAACTTTGACCTCTGTGCCAGTATTCAGCTAAAGAGCTCATCTCAGGTGTAAACTAAAATCAATCCTTTTCTTCCCGATTGCTTTTCCTCACCGTGTTTATCAAAGCAACTGGACTCTAAGGGCCCCACACACTCGCATGCTACACAGAAGTATATGCAGGCAAAACATCCATATACATTAGAAAAGAATAAGAAAGAAAGAGAAAGAATGGAAGAAAGAAAACTGCCTACATTTGGACAATTTGAATTGATTTTATGTGTTGAATTTTCTTTAATAAGCCACTAAATTAGATATATTGAGTACTTAACTACATATGTATGCGTACATGTTCATGGTCCGTGGTTTGTGTCTGATTTATCTTGGTTATACTTTTCTGTTAACACTATGTCAGCCTCACAATGCCAGATTTTGCTTCCAGACCAGTTTGACCTGCCTGGAGACTGTCTGGTTTTTGAGGACCACTGAAGTTCATCTGTAGGACAGTGTGTTTTCAGTCCTTCTGTGCTGGTCATTTTCTTACTTCTGTTTCTGATTTTTCCATTTCTCTGCAAATTTTATGTGTTCTATAAAATTGACAACGTCTAACATATTTTTAAGTTATGTAGTATTTATTTGGTGTTGCATTTTCTTTAAAATTAAAATAAGACTCATTAATATCTGTGTTCCTTTCTTTTCCAATATTGGCACTATGGATTCTCTTTATTGTCGTACTAAAAGAATCTCACCAAGATTAGCTATTGAAATAAAGATAGCACTTTTAGTTTCTTATTTAACATTTCCTGATTCTTAATTTAATATTTTTGTTTTACAATATATATTAATTCTTTATTTCTGATTTATAAGGCTTTGTTTAGCTATTCTTTTTGAATTACTATCAAATCAAGAGATTTAATTCATTGGCACTATTTAATTTCATTTGTGCATGCATGTGTGTGGTACATGTATGTGTGTATGTGCATACATGTGTGTATATGGGTGCGTGCTCTCTGTATGTGTGTGTGTAGGTACATGTGTGTATGTATATATGTGTGTACATGGGTATGTGCACTCTCTCTGTGTATGATGCATGCATGTGTGTATGTGCATGTGTGTATATGTGCATGTATGTATATGTGTGCATGCTCTCTGTATGTGTATGGTGCATGCACACACGTAGGACCAGAACAGATGTTAAGTGACTTTCTCTACTAGTCTCCATCCTGATTCCTTGAGAAAGGATCTCTTGTTGAATAGGAAGCTAGCTCTCTTGGTTAGTCTGCTAGCCACAGAGTGCTCCAGATCTGCCTGTCTTTGCTGCACTATGTTGGGGCTACAGGCATATGCAGCCATGCCTGGAGTTTTATGTATGGATGCAGTCTTATGGCCATGAGCAACACACAGAAATACTAAGAGCAGGGGGAGAGGTTGGACACTGAGCCTGGGATCTTCAGACAAATCCCCGTCCTCCTATCAAGCTTGAGGCTGGTAACAAGTCCAGTTTTTGCTAAGCTGCTTTTTCAGAGCCTGGTTTCTGCTATCAGTGAGTCTATTGAGCACACTTGTTTTATCAAACCCTAAAGGCTTGTGTCCACAGGTGCCTGATTCTGTTCCATTGAACTGTCTGCATGTTTGTTTTCCAGTGTGAGCCAATGATTCTCCCCTCATATTGTGGCAGGCCTAGTATCCATCTTCACTTTCTCCCTCTCTTTTTTTTTTTTTTTTTTTTATAAAAAACACACTATTCACAATGAAATTTAGCACCACTCTAGCAGTCTCCTTGTACTTCCTCTCCCTTCATGCACGTGCCTTGGGAGATTCTGATTCAACATGCCATTTGAGAAAACCACTCATGCCCCCAGCTCACACCCCAACTTAGTTTTGATCACAACCTTAGTAATCCTGTCCTGAACTAATTGGAAGATTTAAACTGGGGAGTTGGGTAATAAAGTGTGACATTAATATTCATGGCTTTATAACTGCACCTGTCAGAAAACTTTGTTTATATTCATAGACCCAAATGGCTTATCAAACTCCAAAACCAAAGAGGTATAGATGCTTCTGCGTATCTATAATTAGAGGAACGAGGAGTGGTTAGCTGTGTCCAAGGTTACTTATAACTGCATTCTTTAGGCAACGTAGCCTCTGAGAGATGGGGCTGTAAGCAAGCTTTCAGGGCCAATTCTTTTAACCCAGAGCCTTTGCTTCTCTTTTCTTCCCAGCATGTGAAAGAGTACTAACAAAGAAGCAGGTCTATCTGAGTTCAAGCGATGATCCCAGCTTATTGTAAAGCAACTTCCATGAGACAGGCTCCTGTGTTAATGATATGGAGATTTTAATAATATCTATCTGCATAAGTGCTGTTTGTCTTAGCATATCATGTGCAGAGGGGTTGTGCACTGTGCACCCCGCCATGCAAATGAGTTTTCTGCCTTCCATCAGCCCTTGCATTTGCCTCTAACTAAGGCCTTTTGGGATGTTTCACATCTTTCTCACTAAGCTTTTCAGCCAGCTCTGATTTTTCTTGCCATAACTTGAGCCTCAAACAGATATCTATTTACCTTCTCCAATGTCCTTTCTCATGACTCCAGTGTCCTTTCTCATGACGCCCTGCATGGCCTACGAGCGTTTGAGAGCCTTGCTTTGATTTCCAAGTGGTTCAGAACTCAAGAACCAGGAAAGCTCTACTTGCATGTGAGTTTCTTAAATCACAAGGTCTACCCAAGACATAAAACAACAGTTCAGAAATGAAAGAGGAGATTGATATTTTGAAGCACTCAATAGTTTTGCATCTGGAAATTCTTAAAAAAGATTTATTTATTTTATGTGTATGAGTACACTGTAGCTGTACAGATGGCCGTGAGCCATCATGTGGTTGCTGGGAATTGAGCTCAGCAGGACGGCACCCCTCGCTCGCACCCCGCCTCGCTCCAGCGTAATACACTGTAGCTGTCTTCAGATGCACCAGAAGAGGGCGTTAGAGCTCATTATGGTTGTTTGTGAGCCACCATGTGGTTGCTGGGATCTGAACTAAGGACCTTCGGAAGAGCAGTCGGTGCTCTTACTCACTGAGCCATCTTGCCAGCCCCGCATATGGAAATTTTTAACTTTTTCTTTTCATGTATATATGGTGTGTGTGTGTGTGTGTGTGTGTGTGTGTGTGTGTGTGTGTGTGTGTGTGTTTGCATGTGTGTGTGTGTGTGTGTGTGTGTGTGTGTTTGCATGTGTGTTGGGGAGTAGGCTGGGGTTTCAACTTGGGAATCTTTCTTGATTGATCATCTACTTTAGTCTTTTTGAGGCAGGGTCTCTCAGTCAAACCCAGAGCTTGATATTATGGCTAGGCTTGGCAGCCAGATTTTCCCAGGGATCCTTTATCTCTGCTTTCCGAGGCTGGAATTACAGCTGGGTCCCCACACCTACCACTGCCTGGACTCTGGGGATCCAAACTCTGGTTCTTTTGCTTGTGTGGCGAGCATGTGAACTGATGAGCCACCCATCTTCTCACTTCTGTATCAAAATACAGAACTATACCTATTAGACCACATCTTTTACACATAAAATTGCTTATGAATTAATAGGTTATTTATGCTCCCGAGAGTCACAAGTAGCACTGAGTTATACTGACACTTAGTTATATAAGGAGTCAAATTCCTGAGGAGGTTAAGGGGTAAGGAGGCTGAACATGGAGGATTTCGGGAAAAAGGGACAACAAGCCTCAGGTTCACATGGGAACCTGAGGTACAGTGGGAACTAATAGCCAAGTGAATGAGAACATTTTCTGAGCATATTCTAAAGTTCATTGTTGGGCTAGAGAGATGGCTCAGTAATTAAGAGCTCTTTCAGAGTTCCTGTGTTCAATTCCCAGCAACCACATGGTGGCTCATAGCCATGTGTAATGGGATCTGATGCCCTCTCCTGGAGTGTCTGAAGACAGCTACAGTGTATTCATATACATAAAATAAATAAATTCTTTTTTTTTAAAATAAAAAGCTCATTGTTAGCCAACAGATCACCTCTGCTCTCTGTGTTTAAGGCAGTCTGCTCCTGCATACACAGTGAAGATGCACAAAACTTTAACAACAACAACACCCCTCACTGATATTCAATGCACTGAATAATACACGATACAGAAATACTTTTAAAATTTAGAAAAACACAAAAAATACATTTTTTCAAATGCTAACATTTTAATTATCAAATCAAGATTCTAGTATCTAGCCTTTCTGCTATAATTTCTATACATTTTTCTTTCTATACAATATTTTACTGTTGTTCATACGTATATGTGTGTGAACATATGTGTGTTTATGTATGTGTACTTATGTACTGTGCACACTTGGAGGGCAGAGGACGCTGTCAAACTTTCTTTATTAAGTCTACCTTGTTCCTTGAGGTGTGATTTCTCAGTTAGGAGCTAGGCTAGCAAGCCTTAGAGATTCCCCTGTCTCAGTCTTCAGGGTGACAGTGTTGACGGTGTTACAGTGAAGCAAGCAATCTTCCTTGATTTTTAAAAGTTCCCTGTATCTTTCTCTCTCTCCTGTGTGTGTGTGTGTGTGTGTGTGTGTGTGTGCCTGGGTGTGATAAGACAGTTGATGGGAGTAGATTCTCTCCTACCATGTGGGTCCTGGGATCGATCTCAGGTCACCAGGATTGGCAGCAAGCCACTTTAACACTGGGCTGTCTTGCTGACTTTGCCTAGCTTTTCCTCTCTGGCTATTGGGAACTCAGAAGCTCATGTTGTGCCGCAAATATTCTTACCCACTGAGCCATATTTCTGGTTACAACTTTATATATATTCATAAGAAACTTTAAATATTAGGATTACATATATGGCATGCATATCCCTTGCCTTTTCCACTGAGTGTATCCTAAGAGGCTCCTTAACCATTCCATGCAATCTTTGGCTTGAACCTCTGTGCTGGATTCTGTTGGATGTGATTTTTTTTTTTTTTTTTTTTTTTTTTTTTTTTTGCTTTTTTGGTGGCCTTGAAAGGTGAATAGCTATTTTTTTCTTTAAAAATAGAAAGCACACTCTCAGTTTATACCAGTAGGTGTCATCCATTCATACAAAGCACAATCTAAAAAGTCTATTGCAATTCAACCTAGTGTCTAATTCTAGCCTACACAAGTGCCTTGGGTGGAGGGTGTTTAAGTTTTAGCAGATTTTAGAGCTCCTCCTTCTATGCCCATATGCATGTGTGCACGTGTGTGTGTGTGTGTGTGTGTGTGTGTGTGTGTGCACGTGTGTTGAGGTTGGAGGATGATTTTGGATTTTGGTCTACACATTCTACCTTGTTTGAGACAGGGTCTCTTTGTTGTTCATTACTATCTAACCCAGGTTAGCTGGCATGCAAGCTTCAGGAAATTCTCTCATCTTGCTGTAGATGTACTGGGAATCCAGATGTGCACCAACACACCGGCTTTACATGGGTTTTGGATATCTGAACTCACTCTTCAGGTTTGCATCTCCCAAGCTAGAGAGCAGGGTTACTTTTTTAATGGAATGGAGCTCATATGTTTGAAGATATCTCTTATGCATCCTCATAATTCGTCAGTTACTAAGGGGAGTTTATTAAAGCCTTACTTGGCACAGCTACCCTAAGAAGATGTTCATGGTTTCCTGCGAGGGGTCACTAGTCTCAATCCTGTCAATGAAAAATTGAAACACAGTAAGATTCTTTAAGATATAAAATAATCATTAAAGTGGGTGAAATATTTGAATAGTCACAACTAGTATCACTTAATGATTTTGGAGAACTTTCATATGCATCATCCTTCTTCTTACAGGGACCTCTGAGATCACAGATAAAGTAATTTCTGAGCAGAGAAGCTAGGCTTCTTTTCCAAGAGCATGGAGCTGGTGAAAGATGGAGCTGGGTCTAGAATGTAAGATTTGAATACAGATTTATTCAAATCTGTATGTATGTATATAATGTCAAAACATGTTATGTTTCAAAGAACACGTTTAAAATGGATGGTCCAAGCAGGGCCTGGTGATGCATTCCTGTAATCTCATCAGTCAGAAAGCTGAAGCAGGAAGACCAAGAGTTTGAGGCCAACTTAGGCTTTGCAAAGCAAACAGCCCACTAAGACAAAAGCCACCAGCGCCACCAGCACTACCAGCACTACCAGTGCCATCAATGCCACCAGCGCCACCAGCACCACCAGCACCACCAGTGCCATCAATGCCACCAGCGCCATCAGCACCACCAATGCCACCAGCGCCACCATCACCAGAAAACGTGTAAAAAAATATTCTATGAGATGAATCAGATCTTTAGTTATATTTTATTTGCCATTCGTTATGTAGGCTCACACTGTTTTTTTTAAATATATAAATTGAACATTTTAAAAATTGAAATTTTGTTACAAAGGTTGAAAGATCAGAAGCCAGTGCAGTTACCTTTCCTGGGGTGGCATACCACTGGGGCTATTGCCAGCATTTTGCCAGGGGCTCCCTCTCCATTTACTTTTATTCTGGGTGCATATCATTGTCTTATCTACTTGGCCATGGCTGCATATGAATTTTGGGGTTCAGTTGTAGTCTCTGGGGAATGATGAAGTACTTATTCAAACTGTATTGCTATGTTTCAGAACACTTAGTGTAGCTTTCCAACTCAGCTCAAGGTCACAAGAAAAAAAAGCAGTGGCAATATATAAAGACCATTTAATTTCTTAGTTAGTGGCCTCATCACTTGATTACATAGGAGTATATCAAGTGTGGAGAGAAGAGGGCTGATGCTGGGGTTCTGCAGACCACTGATAGCAACATTCCAGGGCAAAAAGGAATTAGAAGAATTGACATAGGAGACAAGAAAGAGAGATGGAAAGAGGAAAGGAGGCAGTCCTCTTACACTTGAGCACCATGCAGGGACATCACTGAAGTGTGTAGCTGGTGAGGATGAAGCTTTCCTCCTGAGAATTAGACTTTCAATTGGATAAAAAAAAATGGATCCTACAAGAGACATGCAAAGCAGCCTGACACAAGTGTTATACCTTTTAGATCTGATAACTCGGTCGGGAGGGGATTGTGTCAATTCAAGACACCATGAATATCTAAGACTAAGCATAAAGCACATCATCAAAAGATTCAGAGAGCTCAAGGATACCAAGTGCCCACAATCCACTGGGGACTGGTGGGTGAGCTTGGAAAAAGCAGTTTCAGGGAATGGGAGGAGAAAGAAGCAACTGACCTGGATTGAGAGACCAGAATAATAGGAAATAAAGAATAAAAACTATATGGACAGACATCTATTCACTAAGAGAGAAGTAGAAAGCAGGGAGCTGGGTTTTCAGGAAGTGTGTGTGTGTGTGTGTGTGTGTGTGTGTGTGTGTGTGCTGCACGCGTGTGCGTGCGTGTGCACGTGCATGTGTGTGCCTGTGGTTGGGATGATTCTAGCATATTTATAAACAGAAGGGAAGAGAAGTAGGCTAGTGATCTGGCATCAAAGGTAGGAGTAAGGTAGCCAAACTCCCAGAGATGGCAGAGGGAATCGGAAGTAGAGGCATGACTCATGGGTGCTTTGAATGGCATCTAATTGAGATGAAGGTCAGTGTGTCTTAATTAAGGTTAGATTGTATAGCATATTAGTCATATCATCTTATGTCACAACTTAAGTTGTTATCTCATTGTTTTAAACTTAGAATGGGATGTATAATTGCTTTTCTTGGTTTTATGGGTTAACAAATAACTTTAAATGAGAAGATGTTTGACTACTAAAATTGAATAATCTTTTGTTTGATGCTTAGGGGTGAGCAACTGATGAGGTTAGAATTGGATTAATATGAAGAATTATTGTATGTACTGACCTAGTTCCTATATGAAATACAAATATACTTTGATCTGTGTTCACATTATCATTTAAAAGAAAGAGAAGTGACTTACTGGTTAAGAGCACGTGTGTGATCCTGCTGGAGTTCAGTTCCCAGCACACACATGGGTGTCTCACACCCCCTGTAATGACAGCTCGAAAGGATCCAATTCCATCTTCTGGCCTCTGTGGACACTGCACTCATGCACACACACACACACACACACACACACACACCACACACACACACACACACACAAGTGGTGACTGGTGAGTATCACTGAAGAAATAAGTTTCTTTCAAAAGCCAAGAGGAGTTTTCTTTTCTTTTTCTATTTTTTAACTTTTATTGCATTATGATGAGAAAAGTTCATGATTTCAATTTATCTGAATTTGTTAACATTTAAAAACATATTTTAAATAAATAGAATTAAATCAGATTCTTGTTTCCCTTTTGTACTCTAACTCCTCCCAGAAACCCCTCTTCAATGCCTACAATATCTTTTTTGTCATATTCCTTAAAATTTATAAAATATTATAACAATAAAAATAAGTATTATAAAAGTTGTTTGATATAAAACAACAATCAATTTAACAGTATTATGTAGCTACTCATCTACAGCAATAGTAAAAATACATTTTTCACGATATAAATTTTAAATAACTCCAAACAGATTAACTGTATATTTAAAAATAATACATCACTACTAGTATTTTCTTAAATGAACATAAATATATAAAGTCTTTTTGTTTGTTTGTTTTATATTTAGTAGAGTTTAAAATCTTGGCTCTTACTGTGGTACAAGTCCAAAATAAGAACAATTTTTAGACATTGGGTTTCATTGTAATAAGGCTGTACTTCAATGACCCTCACATCACTAAAGGATTTTACCTCCATCGTAGCTAAGCTGAGAGTTGATAGTTCTGCTGCACCAAGAAATGAATTGTAGGCACGATTTTTGGATACAGACTTCCTGCTATGGTCAAAGTTATTTGACTTGAGTGAGTGACTTTATTCTCAGCCCACTGAGAACAGGTTACATTCATTTAAGAAATGGTGTATGTATTAAGATGGTCTATCCATAAAGTCATTCACCAACTGTTTCAATGAACAATGGTTCTGCTTGGAGGGTGGCACAGACATTAGATGAGGGTAAGAATTTGGTTCATTAGCTGTGATAATTTGGAAAAGCATTCATCTCAGAGAAAGAGTAATTTATAAAGTCTTCTTCTTCAAACTTGATACAAGAGCTATAAATGTCAAGCAAAGCATTCAGTCTCACTCTTTATTGTTCTCTTACAAGCAACCTCCCTAGTTAATCGTCTATGTTTCTTTTGGTATATAAAAGTGGTTCTGAAAACCATAGTATAGTGAAAAAACATGAAATAAATGAAATAAACAATCCTACTAATAGAGAGGCTGAGATAGGAGAAGCAAGATTTCAAGACCCTTATGTTGTACACAGCCAGACACTGTCAAAAGCATACAAGCTGAAAGTGTATATGGATTGTACAGTATTCGACCTATTTCTCCAATTACCAAATTAGAGAGACCTTTGGATGACAATCAACAAATTTCTAATTCCTCATATTATTGGATTTCAATTGCTTAGGATATGTTGGTAATATACATTTTCATATTAAGATATTAAGAAAAAGTAATTGTCACTTCCTGTTGTTTTTGTTGTAAGAGACGGAATTAGGTTTGTGTGGATTTGTTGAAAGATTACTTTCTTACTTCTTCTAGGGCATAGTTTTGCTCCTTATGTTGATGTTTTCTATCTATTATCCTTTGTAGGGCTGGATTTGTGGAAAGATACTGTGTAAATTTTGTTTTGTCATGGAATATCTTGTTTTCTCCATCTATGGTAATTGAGAGTTTTGCTGGGCATAGTAGCCTGGGCTGGCATTTGTGTTCTTATAGGATCTGTATGACATCTGCCCAGGATCTTCTAGCTTTCATAGTCTCTGGTGAGAAGTCTGGTGTAATTCTGATAGGCCTTCCTTTATATGTTACTTGACCCTTTTCCCTTACTGCTTTTAAAATTCTTTCTTTGTTTAGTGCATTTGGTGTTTTGATTATTATGTGACAGGAGGAATTTCATTTCTGGTCCAGTCTATTTGGAGTTCTGTAGGCTTCTTGTATGTTCATGAGCATCTCTTTCTTTAGGTTAGGGAAGTTTTCTTCTATAATTTTGTTGAAGATAATTACTGGCCCATTACATTGGGAGTCTTCACTCTCCTATACTTATTATCCTTAGGTTTGGTCTTCTCATTGTGTCCTGTATTTCCTGGATGTTTTGGATTAGGAGCTTTTTGCTTTTTACATTTTCTTTGACTGTTGTGTCAATGTTTTCTATGGTGTCTTCTGCTCGTGAGATTCTCTCTTCTATCTCTTGTAATCTGTTGGTGATGTTTGCATCTATGACTCCTGATTTCTTTCCTAGGTTTTATATCTCCAAGGTTGTCCCTCTTTCTGATTTCTTTATTGTTTTTATTTCCATTTTTAGATTCTGGATGGTTTTGCTCATTTCCTTCACCTGTTTGATTGTGTTTTTCTGTAGTTCTTTAAGGGATTTTTGTGTTTCCTCTTGAAGGGCTTCTAGCTGTTTACTTGTGTTCTCCTGTATTTCTTTGAGGATGCTAGTCATGTCTTTCTTAAAGTCCTGTATCATCACCACGAGAAGTAATTTTATATCTGAATCTTGCTTTTCCTGTGTAATGGTGTGTCCAGGACTTGCTATGGTGAGAGAATTGGGTTCTGATGATGCCAAGTGACCTTGGATTGTGTTGTTTATTTTCTTACACTTGCCCCCTGCCATCTGGTTATCTCTAGTGCTACCTGCCCTTGCTAAATCTGACTGGAAACTATCCTTCCTGTGATCCTGGTTGTGTTAGAACTCCTCAGAGTCAAGCTGTCTCTATGATCCTGTGATTCTGGAATCCTGTGATCCTGTGTGCCTGGTCCCAGTCAAGCTGTCTCTGTGATCCTGTGATTCTGGGATCCTGTGATCCTGTGTGCCTGGTCCTGCTGGTCCCAGTTACTCCCCATGTTGGGACAAATGTTGGTTCTTCCTCACCTCTGATCCTGGGCGTGTCAGAGTGCCTGGGAATGGAGTTTCCTCTGGGTGTTATGGGACTGGCTGTGGATCTTGTGTCCAAGGTCTGCTCAGGACACCAACCCAGACAGACCCGAAGGACCCAGGACCACTGGGCTGGTGGAGTTCCTGTGTGCCTGGTCCAGCTGGGCCCAGTTACTCCTGGTGTTGGGACAGATGGTGGGTCCTCCTCACCTCTGATCCTGGGAGTGTCAGAGCGCCTGGGAGTGGAGCTTCCTCTGGGTGTTGTGGGACTGGCTGTGGAGCTTGCACCCAAGGTCTGCTCTGGACACCAGCCCAGACAGACCGGAAGGAACCAACCAGGAGGAGTTTTCTTAAAATACATGCCATTCAGTAAAATGTGGAGCACCCATGTCCCAGGCACTGTGTCAGGCCAGACAGAGCTGTGGAAAAGGCAACTGCATTCCTTGTTGTGAGGTTGCTCACAGTCTGGGACTAGCTACAAGAAAAAAAGTTTGAAGGGAAAATGAAATCTGTCAGAATCAAAATGGAGTCACTTGTGTCAACCCTCCCCTCCCCCTCACCCCCCCCCCAAAAAAAAAATTCAAGTGGAAAGTACATTCTATAGGAAGGAGTCTCAAGTATGATTGGGTGATAGACGCTATTGCAGAAGAATCTTCCAGAACCACAAAGTTGTACAGAGTACCACAGCGTTACACAAAAAATACTTGTACAAGCATCCCAGCAACTATCTGTTTTAACCTCAGACTGATGACACTTTCACTATGAATCCTCAGGGCCAGGATCACTGTTTGTCAGTACCCAATGCAATCCTCAGTTTGTTTTTTAAAACTTCCCACTGCCTCACTGTGTTGGGTGATGCCCCTTGCAATGTTCTACTGTTCCCATAGAAATGCCACTATGCTATGGAAATTTCTCTCTGGATGTTTGTTTGTTTGGTTTTAGGTTGATAACATCAAACAGGCCATCACATTCATATGGTGAGTCTTCGGATGAGGTGAGGTATTAGATCAAAGGGATGCAGAAAAAACATTACGTTTGTATCTGCCCACTTCACTTGCAACCCCCCCCCCAATAAAATAAAATAAGATAGAATTAACAAAAACCATTAAGAAGCTAGTGAGTGAAACCTCCCAGGCAAGTCTTCCTCCCTTAACTAACGAGTGTGAAAGTCTAGGGTGGAAGAAAAGCAGAATTTCTGTGGAAGAAAGAACACGGAGAGAGAGGGTAGGGAGAATAGGGAGAAGAAAAGAGCTCCTGGAAGCAGGTGGAAGTGCCCACTGGGGAATGTGGAGGGGTGGAAGTGCCCGCTGGGGGATGTGGAGGAGCCTCCCCATCTTTTGTCCTTCTGCAGCATAAACATTTGGTGCAGGAAGAGAAAAGAGCAAATGCATTGAGAGACGAGGAACAAGAGTGGGAGTTACCTTTGCATGGGGTCACGGGGGATCTTTGAATCTAACCTTAGAGCCATGGGAAGCCGTGGACGGTGTGCAGAGGAAGTCTACATGAACTCTGACTACATTTACAATGTCAGTTGAAGACTTTGAAATGGGAAGAGGAGTGTCTTGAAGCAGAAGAGAGAGAGGCTGGATGTTGATAATGCGGTGACCCTGATAAGGGAGGAAGAAAAATGCTTGGGATATAGCTGGGAAGGACAGCAGTTGAGGCTCATTTTGAATCAGTGGCTGGATGGGCATTATTCTCCACAGAGAATGTGTGGGAGGAGACACCATTTTGATCAGTAAGGACAGATCTCTTTCCATGTCTGCCCTCTTCAAAATGCAAATGCAGCTTAAGGGACTGCTAGGTACTTTTGGGATGTTATTTTAACTCCTAGTTTTTCCGTTCTTAGAGTCCTAATGTCTGAGCTCCTCTGCTCACCCAAATGTTGCTTTCTGACAGCTTTAAGCAAAGCAAAATGAGGACATCTGCAGCGCTTGAGAAAAGCAAGCAGGCTGGCACTGGGTGCTGAGCAGCTCAGAAGGCAGGAGATGTAAATGTTACTTTAAATGTAACAAACTTTCCATTCCCCACCCTCAGCTCTGGTATCTGCACACACAAATCAAAACCTTCTTAAGTCATGGAATTTTTAAAATATGAAAAAAAAACAAGCAAATAAAAAGTACTTCCTGGGGGCAGGGGTGAATGGAATTTTTTTCTCAACTTGTTTTTCAGGCACAAGAAAAGTGATTCTGAATACTTAAAAGCACAAACACTTGTATTCTTTACAGAGATTTTGGGAATTGGGGATGTTGGCCATAAACATTATTTACATAGATGCTAGCTTTGGTACCAAATGTCCTACATATGGAGGACCATGGTGCTTTAGAAGCAATCAGATTCATATCAAATAAAAAACATACATATTCACTTGAACTAAAGTGGAATTCAACCATAACTGGTCCAACCTTTTCCCCCTTGAGGTAGAAACACTACACTCACATTTCATTAGAAAAGTCGTTTTCGCATTACAGGAATTTGAAACTTCCTCTTGGGACTAGGTACACCCTTCCTCCATGAACACAGAAGGTTGATGGTGTGGTGTAACTGTGAACCCAAGTCTATTGCTTGTGAATGGAAAAAGCCAGTGGCTCAAGGATAAGTTATCAGGGCAAGAAGAGAGATTTACTTGGAAAGCTATCAAACCAAATAAGATAGAGAGGTGGAGGTGTTGCCAACAAGGCTACCTAGAACAAGATAGTATGTGAGCTATGTAGGGATTTCTGGGGAGGCATCAAGGTAGTTATAAACTTTGGATGCCACACTTCTGCAGTGCGTGGGTTGCTGTTATCTGTAGTCACTGGAAATTCTGGATTCTGTAAATCTGAAATTACTGATTAGAAAGACTTAATGACTCATGCCTTTTTGGTTCCATTTCCCAGAAATAGTTAATTCTTCACTGAACTACTAACTATACGAAACTTACCTTTCCCCTCCAAATACAGAGAGAACAGCTTTTACCCTGTGGGGTGGCCTCAGTCAGAGGGATCATCTTCAGGAGTAACGTGTCACCCAGCCGTGTCACTTCCACATGTAAAGATTTCTAAAAGCTCAACTGAGAACAAACTGAGAACAGGGATAATTTAGGACTTTCCTCAGTAAAAATGTGACCAGGAATTTCTAGCCCGATGAACAGGGGGCCAGCATCAGTGTGTGTTATGGCAGTGTAGAGTGTGGAACCTGGAGTTCCACTGTGCTGGGCTTGACCAGCACCCATTGTACCTCATGTGACTCTGGATTAAGTACACAACCTCTCCAACTCTCTGTTTCTCATCCACGACCCAGAAAGGACGAGGAGATCTTGGTAGAGTTGTAGGGAGACGTACATTGAAGTAGGAGTGAAGACATTAGAATTAGTTCAGGTACTCAGAAGATGCTCATCATCTGGGTCTGGTCTCTCACTTTCCTTATGAACTGTGTCCGGGCTCTAGAATTGGGGCACCTTGGTGTTCACAAGAGCACCATACTTGTGATGTAGGAGCTAGCTCTCTGTACCTCATAAGGGGAAGGGACCCACACTATAAAGTATAAGCCTGTTACATATGCCGCAGTGAGGACAGGATAAAAAGGAGGGAATCACAGCTACATCTTAGTGACAGGCCTTGGCACCAATAACTCTTTCTGCTTGGTTAAGGGTGGGAACTTGAGAGCTAGACTCTTCAAATGCCAGCACAGACACTTCCTATAGGGCTTGGACTAGGCCAAGCTCTTTACTTTTCTTTGCCTCATTTTCCCCTATTTGTGAGATGAGGAAAATAGTGGCCCATAATACATAAAGTAAATAACAATATGCAGAAAATAATATGAATATATATACATACAAAAAAGTCCATGTAAAACTATTTAAGTATAATATTAACTATATTCATAGTATTTGGTATATTTTATACATAGCAAACATGCATTGTTCTACATTGAAGTGTGTGTGGGTGTATGTGTGTGTGTTGTATATAGTATATGAACAGGCATTCAAAAGTCAGAAAAGGACACTGGGCATCTCCCTCTATCATTCTTCCTGCTGCTCACTGAGACAGAGTCTTTCATGGAACCTGACGCTCACCATTTTGTCAGGGCTGGCTGGAAAGTGAGCTCTGGAGATCCTCCTGTCTGCCCTCCTGTGGTGTCTTGTGGTTACATTCACGTACAGCCACACCTAGGTTTTGCTTGGTTGTTAAGGATTTGAACTCAGGTCCTTATGCTTGACAGCAAGTGCTCTTACCCACTGAGCCATTATCTTTAGATTATATATGTATATAATTAAGATATATTTCATATAAAATTTAGGTGGCTGTAAATAAATTAATTGCATTATTGCCATTACTACTGTGCTTTTTCTCTTTTTGCAGGGACAGAGATTTTTTTATCAGGCACCTTAGCTTTCTTGCTTTATATGCACCCACACATGTAGACAGACTCTC
>JADRCD010226739.1:30245-38687 GCA_019843815.1 Montemys delectorum
TCTTGCTTGACTCTTTGCACTGTGTCTGAATTCTGGATAATATTTTTAAACTTGGCTATTGGCTAATCAAGTCTTTTAGTTAATCAGTTCTCTCTCTAGCCTTGCCTCGTATACTTTTAAAACCCATTCACTGGACTTTAATGAGTGCACTTTTTGGGCCAGTTTTATTTCTTTTTCAAATTAGTTGACTTAATGTTTTCTTTTACTCTGATGACAAGATTGTAAGCCTATCTTTCATTTCTCTAAACATAATGAGCACAGTGGTTTCATTTTGGGGCATCTGATAAATCAAAGGCACATGATGCTGGGGTTTGCTTATCTAATCTGTCATTTCTGTTGCTACCTTTTGCCCCGTGTTCCATTTTTTTCTTTTTCTTTTTAATGCACTTGTCATGATATTTTAAAACACAATTTGTAAAATAGACCCTACATCTTTTCTACCTGGCTTACAATGTTACTTTTAAAGTCTAGGGAAACAGCAGTCTAAGATGACTCTGACTAACATCCTGCTTGAGATTTGTCTGGACTACACCTGCTATGAGGGTCAGTTTACTCAGCTTGCTTTGTATCCCACGGGTCCTTCCTTACTGAAGGAAACATCCCTAGCCTTCTTGCTTTGACTACTCTGGGAGATAAAGCATAAGAAAAATAAATAAATAAATAAATAAATAAGAGCAAAAATCACAGCTAAAGTCCTGCCCCTGCCCCTGGTTTCAGGGCCTTGTTTACTTTAAGCTCTGCATTTTCTAGGTCAGTTCTTTAATCCTTACAACACTACTTTTAGGCATTTTGTTTACTATTTCCTGTTTTGTGGTTGAATAAGGTGTATTGACTGATACAATTAAAAGCTGGAACACTTGTATTTATTTATTTATTTATTTATTTTAAACTTTTATTGCATTATGATGAGAAAAGTTACATGATTTCAATTTATCTGAATTTGTTAACATTGAAAAACATATTTTAAGTAAGTAGAATTAAATCACATTCTTGTTTCCCTTTTGTACCCCAACTCCTCCCAGAGACCCCCCTTCAATACCTACAATATCTTTTTTGTCATATTCCTTAAAATTTATAAAATATTATAACAATACAAATAAGTATTATAAAAGTTGTTTGATATAAAACAATAATCAATTTAACAGTCTTATGTAGCTGCTCGTCTACAGCAATAGTGAAAATACACTTTTCTCAATATAAATTTTAAATAACTCCAAACATATTAAATGTATACTTGAAAATAATACATCACTACTGGTATTTTCCTAAATGACCATAAATAGATAAAGTCTTTTTGTTCGTTTTGTATTTAGTAGAGTTTAAAATCTTGGCCCTTACTGTGGTACAAGCCCAAAATAAGAACAATTTTTAGCCATTGGATTTCATTGTAATAAGGCTATACTTCAATGACCCTCACATCACCAAAGGATTTTACCTCCATCGTTGCTAAGCTGAGAGTTGATAGTTCTGCTGCACCAAGAAATGAATTGTAGGCTTGATTTTTGGATACAGACTTCCTGCTATGGTCAAAGCTACTTGACTTGAGTGAGTGACTTTATTCTCAGCCCACTGAGAACAGGTTACATTCATTTAAGAAATGGTGTATGTATTAAGATGGTCTATCCATAAAGTCATTCACCAACTGTTTCAATGAACAATGGTTCTGCTTGGAGGATGGCATGGACATTGGGTGAGGGTAAGAATTTGGTTCATTAGCTGTGATAATTTGGAAAAGCATTCATCTTAAAGAAAGAGTAACTTATAAAGTCCTCTTCTTCAAGCTTGATACAAGAGTTACAAACATCAGGCAAAGCATTCAGTCTCACTCTTTGTTGTTCTCTTACAAGCAACCTCCCTAGTTAATGATCTATGTTTCTTTTGGGTATATAACTACTTTTGAAATATATAAGCTGTTCTGAAAACCATAGTATAGTGTAAAGACATGAAATAAACAATCCTACTAATAGAGAGGCTGAGATAGGAGACCTATCAAGATTTCAAGACCCTTATGTTATACACAGCCAGATACTGTCACAAACAAACAAGCTGAAAGTGCACGTAGACTGTACAATGTTGGACCTATTTCTCCAATTACCAAATTAGAGAGACCATTGGATGACAATCAACAAATTTCTAATTCCTCATATTATTGGATTTCAATCGATTAGGATATGTTGGTAATATAAATTTTCATATTAAGATATTAAGAAAAAGTAATTGTCACTTCCTGTTGTTTTTGTTGTAAGAGGTGGAATTAGGTTTGTGTGGATTTGTTGAAAGATTACTTTCTTGCTTCTTTTGGGGTGTAGTTTTGCTCCTTATGTTGATGTTTTCCATCTATCATCCTTTTTAGGGCTGGATTTGTGGAAAGATATTGTGTAAATTTTGTCTTGTTATGGAATATCTTGTTTTCTCCATCTATGGTAATTGAGAGTTTTGCTGGGTATAGTAGCCTGGGCTGGCATTTGTGTTCTCATAGGGTCGGAATGACATCTGCCCAGGATCTTCTAGCTTTCAGAGTCTCTGGTGAGAAGTCTGGTGTAATTCTGATAGACCTGCCTTTATATGTTACTTGACCTTTTACCCTTACTGCTTTTAAAATTCTTTCTTTGTTTAGTGCATTTGGTGTTTTTATTATTATGTGTCTGGAGGAATTTCTTTTCTGGTCCAGTCTATTTGAGGTTCTGTAGGATTCTTGTATGTTCATGGGCATCTCTTTCTAATTTTGTTGAAGATATTTGCTGGCCCATTACATTGGGAATCTTAATTCTCTTCTATACCTATTATCCTTAGGTTTGGTCTTCTCATTGAGTCCTGGATTTCCTGGATGGTTTGGGTTAGGAGCTTTTTGCTTTTTGCATTTTCTTTGACTGTTGTGTCAATGTTTTGTATGGTGTCTTCTGCTCATGAGATTCTCTCTTCTATCTCTTGTATTCTGTTGGTGATGTTTGCATCTGTACTGGCTAGTTTTGTGTGTCAACTTGACACAGGCTGCAGTTATCACAGAGAAAGGAGTTTCAGTTGGGGAAGTGCCTCCATGAGATCCAGCTGTGAGGCATTTTCTCAATTAGTGACCAAGGGGGTAGGGCCCCTTATGGGTGTTGCCATCTCTGGGCTGGAAGTCTTGAGTTCTATAAGAGAGCAGGGTGAGCAAGCCAAGAGAAGCAAGCCAGCAAGGAACATCTCTCCATGGCCTCTGCATCAGCTCCTGCTTCCTGACCTGCTTGAATTCCAGTCCTGACTTTCTCTGGTGATCAACAGCCATGTAGAAGTAAGCTGAATAAACTCTTCCCTCCCCAACTTGCTTCTTGGTCATGATGTTTGTGCAGGAATAGAAACCCTGACTAAGACAGCATCTATGATTCCTGATTTCTTTCTTAGGTTTTGTATGGCCAGGGTTGTCTCTCTTTCTGTTTTCTTTATTGTTTCTATTTCCATTTTTAGATTCTGGATGGTTTTGCTCATTTCCTTCACCTGTTTGATTGTGTTTTTCTGAAGATCTTTAAGGGATTTTTGTGTTTCCTCTTGAAGGGCTTCTAGCTGTTTACCTGTGCTCTCCTGTATTTCTTTGAGGGTGCTATTTATGTCTTTCTTAAAGTCCTGTATCATCACCATGAGAAGTGATTTTATATCTGAATCTTGCTTTTCCGGTGTAATGGTGTGTCCAAGACTTGCTATGGTGGGAGAATTGGGTTCTGATGATGCCAAGTGACCTTGGATTGTGTTGTTTATTTTCTTACACTTGCCCCCCGCCATCTGGTTATCTCTAGTGCTACCTGCCCTTGCTAAATCTGACTGGAGCCTGTCCTTCCTGTGATCCTGGTTGTGTCAAACTCCTCAGAGTCAAGTTGTGTCTGTGATCCCGTGATCCTGGGCTTGTTAGGTCCCCTGGGAGTGAAGCTTCCTCTGGGTGTTGTGGGACTGGCTGTGGAGCTTGCACCCAAGGCCTACTCTGGACACCAGCCCAGACAGGCTGGAAGGAACCTGAGTCACTGGGCTAGTGGAGTTCCTGTGTGCCTGGTCCCTCTGGTCCCAGTTACTCCCAGTGTTGGGACAGATGTTAGTTCCTACTCACCTCTGATCCTGGGTGTGTCAGAGCACCTGGGAGTGGAGCTTCCTCTGGTTGTTGTGGGACTGGCTGCAGAGCTTGCACCCAAGGTCTGCTCTGGACACCAGCCCAGACAGACCAGAAGGAACCCGAGTTGTATTTATTTTTTATAGGCAAACCTCTAATTTGGGAATATTTTTTAGAAATATGAGAGGTATACACTAAGGGTTAGAGACACTAAAATAAATATATAAATTGATAAATAAGTTCAAAGTGATTCTGATGGAGCTTAAAAGATATTAAGGCACCTAGTGTAATGCTGCTGATCTTAATATAAACTGGAACCCTTCTTAAAGGAAGTAATATGGTAAGATGCATTTGGGCAAATGCCATAGCATTTACATAAAAGCAAAGTGACGAGAATAGTCCTGGTACCACCCTCATGCTAATTTTAATAAATCATGGAAAATGAACACTGAGGGCTCAGTATACACTCATTGAAATTATCACAACAATAACAGGGCACGAAATAATGTGTTTGCTATGCAAAAATGCCCCTAAAATGTCAAAATCAAAAGTACAGAAATATTTTCTGTTTTACTAGGGATGGCTATTTTTTCTTTAAGTTATTTTATATTGTTGATATTTTTAAGAAAAAAAAGATTTAGCAACTGAAGTAAAAACTAACATTCTGATAATTTTTTCCAAACAATTTTAGCATAAAACTTTTCATTAAAAAGATGACATGTCATTTTAAAAAAATGAAATAAAGCAAACAGTTTGAACCAGTAGTTCACAATCTGCAACCATGTTAAAACCATTTCAGTGTCTTCCTCCTGTGATCTCCTTATAGCTCACAAGGCCAACCCTGATTCTAGTGGTCTTAAAAAGTGAAAAAGTAAGCAAGAGCCTGGGAGGTCACCTTGATGAGTGGGCTAATTTGGTTCTTAGTGAATGGTACATATGAAAGACACTCTACTGTCTGAACATAATTGATCTGTTTCTTTCCTTTTCAGTTGGAGGGCATAATGCTATTTATATATAATCTTTTGGTTTTAGCTCCAGTAAATTTGTATACTTTTAAAAACGTTTGTTTTCCATAATATCTCCCTGCATGTCTTTCCTTGTTCAGCTAAAAGAGACTCATGTTTTGATTTCAGTTTTAAAATTCACTTCTTCATTCAAGGCATTTTCTAACCCTCCAGTGAATATCATAACACACTACCCAGCCCTCCCACATTTCCCCAGAGAGCACTTTGTTCCTAGTATAAATTATGGCAAATCCATACTCGTTTATCTGTTTACCATCTGGCCCCCAGTGTGGAACCTATAAAAACATGGAGACTCTCAGAATCTTACTATCTAAACATGTTACTTGACGCATACATTTTGTATTCCGTCTATCATGTGAAAAGCCCATTTCTGGTTGAGTGTATGCTAGTGCATGGTTTTGTCTTGTCACACTCTGGTTTTATTGGCTTGGCTATAAGATCTTTCATTTTGGTATAAATAGGGGTGGCTTTATAAAAAGAAATCACATTCCTATTAAGTATAATTATTATGGCAACGTGTTCACAACATATCACTGTTGCTTTGTTCTCTCTTTTGATCCAGGAAAAACCAATGACTCGAACAATCATAGGATGTTTTCATTTCACAACGGAGGTGTACGGATTTCTTGTAAATACCCTGAGACTGTCCAGCAATTAAAAATGCGGTTGTTCAAAGATAGAGAAGTCCTTTGCGAACTCACCAAGACGAAGGGAAGCACAAATGTGGTGTCCATCAATCCGATGTTCTGTCCATATCAGTTGTCCAACAACAGTGTCTCTTTTTTCCTAAACAATGCAGACAGCTCCCAGGGCAGCTATTACTTCTGCAGCTTGTCCATTTTTGACCCACCTCCTTTTAAAGAAAAGAATCTTAGTAGAGAATATTTGCATATTTATGGTAAGACATTCGTTGCTTTTTATCATTGTGCCTTAAAAGTGTATGCTCATCTCTAAGACTTTTCTCATCAAGGGAAATAAACAAATCTTTTGTGTGTGTGTGTGTGTGTGTGTGTGTGTGTGTGTGTGTATTGTGTTGAAATTCCTTTAGAAGTAGTTGACAGCAGATCATCTTGGATGAAATAATCATGAAATGATGTGTCCTTAATATTAATTGATTTTTATTGGGAATAAGTGATATATTTACATATACAGTTGAGTTAGAATTAGGGCACAGTTTTTCCAACACACAGTCTTTGAAAATTATTCATGGCTCAAAGGCTATTAGGTCTACTTGCCTCAGGTTGGAAGCAGCTTGGAGAATGAGGTGAGACAATTGGACATCAGTGTTACACCAAGTATTTCCCTACGTAGTCTTGTGATAGCAGCAAATGGGAAGGCGCCACCTATACGTCACGTCTGTAAACACACTAGATTTGTAAACTTTCTTGATTAAAAGCCTTCTTTGCATTTTAAGAAAGCATTCTCTATTCAGCATTGAACGGGGACACATTTTCTGGTTCTCTCATCAACATGTTTTCCCCTCTTCAACCCAGAATCTCAGCTCTGCTGCCAGCTGAAGCTCTGGCTGCCCGTAGGGTTTGCAGCCTTTGCTATGGTACTCGTCTTTGGATGCATACTTATCATCTGGTTTGCAAAAAAGGTGAGTGAGTTTTACTTTTCCTTATACTCTCTTTCCTAGGTGTTTTTTTTTAACTCATCAAAGAATGCTGGAATTCTTCTGAGAGTAACCTGAGCAACAGAGTAGACCACTCATTTTCCTTAAGACATGCATACTAATTAAACTAATAACTTGGAACAGAGATTATCTGTTTGTCATTAAGTCATTTTGTTTTCAAAATGACTTAGAGATCTATAGAGATATGTTATTATTACTATTTTTTTTATAAAAAGATGGAAAATTGGGGCCAGTCAGGATAAAGGTTAGGAAGGAGATTAAAGTATAAAAAAAGAGATGCCTTTGATTTTTAAAAATTGTCAAATGTTTGGTTAAGATATGAATCTAAGCTTCCTAAGAGTCAGGACAAAGCTGAAACACTAAATTTCTTTTAACTGGCACACTGAAACAGTGAGTTATCTTACAAGGTACCAATAGTACTTAAGAAGGAAACTGCTTTTTTTTTATATGTTACATCATCAAACTTGCTTTTAAGAAAAATGTCTGAAAAGCTATTCAGGACAGCATTAACAGGGACAACAAAATATCTTTTTGTGGTGGAACAGTTTTTTTTTTTTTTTTTTTTTTTTTTTTTTTTATAGCTGTTCACATAGCAAATTTTTTGACCAAAGAACTTACTGCATTCTGCATATCATGAGTATGAGTATATAAATTGGCCAGACTGTGTGTGTGTTGTGTGTGTGTGTGTGTGATGTGTGCGTATGAGTGTGTATGTGTGTGTGAGTGAGTCCGTTTGTGCATACATGTGTATGCATGTGTGCACATGTGAGTGCATGTGTATGTGTGTGTGTGCATGCACAACTGTAAGCATATGAGTCTATTCTCTCCTTGTACCACTTCAGATACTGGGAATTGAACACTCAGGTCATTAGGTTTGGCAGCAAATGCTTTTATCCCCTGAGCCATCTCATGGGTTCAGAAAGTACCTTTTATTGGGAACCTTTTGGTTATTGTTTTACTGAGCTTAAGGCCATAATTACACTTTTGTCACATGCTACTTAGACAAAAAAAAATCCACAAAACACTTGGAAAACAAGCATGAAGATGGGAAAGAGCAGATAATAAACCATGTTTCTATCTCTTTCAGAAGTACGGATCCAGTATGCATGATCCTAATAGTGAATACATGTTCATGGCGGCAGTCAACACAGCCAAAAAGTCTAGATTTACAGGTACAGCTTCCCTTAGGGCTTTGGGGAGGGAAGAACACTCTTCATGTTAAGACTGGAATTCATTTGTTTATTTCTATTTTAAAAGAAAGAATTTTCCCCCCTAAGGATAATTTTAGTATTTTATGTGAAAGTCTGAATTTTTCACTTTAACTAGGCTTATGTACTCTATAATATATTAAAAATAATGTTTATGAATTGGCATTGCTAAATTATCAGGGTTCAGCTAGTATAACACAGATGAAGCCCTGGTTTCCATCCCAGTACTACACAAATGGGCATGGTGTTACACATCTGTAATCCTAGCACTTGGGAGTTGGAGGATCAGAAGAGCAAAGACATTTTCAGCTACATGGAGAATTAGAGGCCAGTCTGAAATGTGTCAGATCCTGTCTAAAGATTATCAGAGAGACATAGAGAGGAATGGTAGAGAAAGAAAAAGAAAAGAAAAAAGGAAAGAAAAGAAAAGGAGAAGGAGAGGAGGAGGGGGGAAGAAGAAGAAGAAGAAGAAGAAGAAGAAGAAGAAGAAGAAGAAGA
>JADRCD010226739.1:38697-64862 GCA_019843815.1 Montemys delectorum
GAAGAAGAAGAAGAAGAAGAAGAAGAAGAAGAAGAAGAAGAAGAAGAAGAAGAAGAAGAAGAAGAAGAGCAGTAGCAACAACAACAACAACAACAAGCTCCAGATTAGAGTAAGAGGATGGCAATTCAAGCCTAGCCTGGGCTAAAGAATGAATTTCACAAGGCCAGGTGGAGTCACTTGATGAGTCCTTGTCTCCAAAGAAAGTTAAAAGGGAGATTGAAATGTGTGCAGCTCACTGGTAGAGCACTTGTCTACCATGCATGAGGTCTTAGGTTCAAATCCTAGTACAAAAAAATCCATAGTTCACAGTTGTTTCAAGGTGATTTTCAACTAATATTTAAACATTAGAGATGTAGCTGGCTTTTCCTTGTAAAGTTCACGACGCAAGATTGCTGTCATTTATTGACTATCCTTTAAGTGCAAGCTTCTGAGTGAGGTACTGTGTAGGTGATGGGGATTTTAGATGAGGCTGGGAAGAGAGATTTAGGTGGATGCTGTGGGGAGGGGAGTTCATGAAAGCACTCAGTTGTTTGGAAAAACATACAATTTTAGAAAACTTTGGTGGAGCTTTGGCTAGTCCACTGAGAGTTAGATGGGAGTGCTGTCAAATCTGAAGAATATTCAGAGAGCTTGAAACATCCATTGTGGAAAAATTTTACACATCTTGTGCCCATGGGTAGGATGATGTAGGCAGGGTAGGAGAAGAAACAGAAGCCACCACATTCTTGCTATCACTCAGTGGCTCAGTGGCACACATAGATTGTCACAGAATCACTGCATGGTTGAGGATCTAGCCCTGCACTGTTATTCTTTGCTCTCTTTTTAGATAACTGGAGTTGAGGTCCAGACTGTCAGTGGCTCCTTTCCAAAGAGTTAAGATCATAGCTTTGGCTCTTGTAATCCCTTTTATTGGATTACTTTGCTCCTGAAAACAACAGCAGCATAGTTTACCCTAATCACTGTCTTAATAATAACACATTCCATCTTAGTTTGGATTCCCTCAAACAGAGCTTGTGATAAGATCTTGGGTGCAAATAGTTCACTGGAGTGGTGATCCCAGACAGAAGTGGCAAAGGGGGAGGGAAGAGAGACAGGGCAAGAAGAAAAGGCAATTGTGAAGTTGAGGATATGTTACCAAGGTGTTGGTGCTAGGCTCTGGAGGTCTGGCATAATGGGACCTCTGTCAAACTGTACAGAGGCCGCCCACAATTTCTATGAAGGATAGGGCATCATAGGATGCTTAACCACTGGTTTCATTACCAACAGTTGGGAGCTGGCTGCAGGCAGCATCTCTCTGTCCTCCGTGAATGGGGCTCAAATTAAAGCTGTTCCCCTGTCTTCAGATAAAGCCAGTCAGGAAGGCAGAGGGATACATGGGACTACAGTGCTCAAGTAGTTAGCACATGCTCATGAGTCTTACTTGACTGCAGCTGGACCCAGTGATGGGTGAGTTCAAAGTTCAGACAATGCCTAGTCCTCACATCAAGAGTCGAATGAGTAAAACTTCCTGGGAAATGAGGACCTGAGGGCCTTGTGTGTGGGGGGGGGGGGGGGGGGGTGGGGGCGGGGTATACACTATAGGGAAAAGCAGAAAGCTGGTAGGAAGAGGATTCTATTCATGTTGAATGTTTTGTTACAGATGTGACTTCATAAGCTGGAACACGGGAACCCATGGAGGAACCACACCGACTAGTTCTCCTGAAACTTGAACCAAGAAATTCTTCTATTTTCTGGACCACAGGACATCTGACTTGATTTAACTATAGACGACATCTGCTGGTGTTTTGTTGGTCTGGATCAGTGACTATCAGTCACTCAGAGTTTCAGCAGACTGCCCTGGGTTTGCTGAGTCCTTTTAAAGCAAACCCCTTCTTATAGAAGGCCCAGCTCATATGTATTCAACAAACAAACCTCACTGGGATAGAATCCCCCTCTCTCTGTGCCTGCTTCTAGCTATGCGCTGGTCAGGAAAACAAACATATCTCCAGCATTTTTATAAAAATGCCAAGGATATGAATCTGTAGAGCACACAGGCAGCCAATGGCCACCGTCTGTCTTCATTTTTCAGATCCCATTTTCTTTTCATAGAGATCAGCATTCCTTCTAGAATCAGACAGTAGAGGGAGATGCTTCACAGCAGAAGCTCTTGTGTTTCTGAGTGTTGATGTATATATTTCATGGAACTCAGGCATTAGTACCAACATGTTCTCGTCCAACTTCTAGACTCCAACTGATCACTGCTTCAGGGCTTAGATGCCTGCTCTTGCCTTCAAGTTTCCCCTTAAACATACTTCTGAATGTCTACTTGGCAGCCTGTAGCCACTCCGAATAGGAAGCTCAGCCTACATTCTCCCCTCTGTTGCTCAAAAAAAAAAAAAAAAAAAAAAAAATTAGTAGATATGATTTTCCCATATTCTCCCTGCCAAAGTAATTTTTTTCCAGCAAAGACATCTAAATTCAGTTAATATGGTTTGCTGTGTTGATATTAGTGGTAGTAAACATTTCTCAGAATCAAAAGCAAATTAATTTTGCTGCAGTGTTTTCTACGATTATCTGTGTTTCCATGGTGCTATTAATCACAAGCTTAGCTATTTTTTTTGTAGATGATCATATTAAAGTTGCAAGCAAGCAAAGCAACCCTCAGTTAACGGGCAAACAATCCCCTGGAGTAGAATAAATGATCTCTTTAGCCTGAAAGCTGTGGTTTCTGGTGGTGGCTGCCAGACTACAGCCACACCTTTGCTCTGGGTTTGACCAGTTGAAATGGTCCCCATGAGCCTGAGCAGCACTCCAGACTATGCTGGAGTCCCAAAGTTGGGCGGTGCCATTGAGCCTGGGACAATCTGCGGCTTTGGTCTCTAGGATCTGGGAAGTACAGAGGGGCCAAGGCAGAGTTCCCTCTCCTAGACACTATGCAGCCTGGAAGTCAGCCCTGGCACTTTAAGACAGTCTTCTTTAGGACACGAGTTAGTTGGAAGGATTCTGAAGTGTAAACAGCATATGATTGCTCAGAGCTGGACCATTTTCTCCACTTTCCTGTCTGCATGCCTAAGACTTCTAGAGCAGCCAATGTGCCTGCAACACAAAAAAAAAAAAAAAAACCAAAAAAACAAAAACCAAAAAAACCCCCAAACTTTAAGTAAAATAGGGCTGCATAAGAGTTTTAAGTTATAGTTGCTTACTTACAGTTTACTTTAAAAGTGAGCTGTGTATCAGTATCTACTTATTATGTGAAGCATGTGTAATGCCGGCTATGTACAGTATAGTACTGAACTTGTAATTTGAATCAAGTATGGTGTTCTCTCTCTTCAGATGACTCGGGAAGCCTGGCTGGCTTTATGAGGTCATTCCCTGAGTTGGATGGACCTGTCTGTGTGAGGGTGAGGGTGCTCTACTCTGTCCCTTGAAGGATCCCCATCCCAACACTGAACACCTAACAATGAATTCTTGAGGAACAAAATTTCTGTGAAATAAAATCTGGCTTAAAGAGGAGCCACATGCTAAAAGATGTTAGCAATAATACCAAGTAAAGGCTAAGCATTCGTGTGCAACCATGGGCTATAACCTTGCCAAGGGTGAAGAAGGGATGACCTTAGCTACCACATGCAAATTAGCCCTCGCTCTCCAATGACCTTGTGTACTGCATAAGATAGTTGCTCTCCTTGTCTTGCTTTTTCCCTTTTAAACTCTGACATAGTCACAAGCTTATAAGAGTCCGAAGCCCAGGAAAAAGCACACTCTGCACCTGAGTTAGTTTCTGCGTTGACCTCCTGGCCCCACAGAATGGTGCCTATTTCCTATGGAAATGAAGGCTGTACTCTTTGATGATGTGACAGTCACCAATATCCGGAAATTAACATTGATATGTCACTACTCTCTAGTCTTTGGTCTGCATTCAAGATCTTCCCCTCGATTCTAGGATGTATGTCAGAGCTGAAGGTTCTGCTGGGGACGTCCCTTTGTGTTTGGTTGTCCTATCTCTGGAGTGTTCTTCAGCCTGGACAGTTCTCTTCAGACTGTAGCCTGGGCTCCTTTGCAGGTCACATGTTGTTATTTTGCAGAATCTTCCTTTTGTGGGTCACTCTGATGTTTCTTCAGGAATGCTACGAGGTTATTTGTCTTCAGCAGAAATAACACGGAAGTGGTGTTGTGCCCCATAGGGCAGCTCACATCTTGGTTTGTTAAGTCGCTGCCAATGTTTGTTTTCATCCCTTGACTAAGCTTCTGTCAAGCTTCTCCACTGTAAAGGGATTCTGTCCCTCAACAGTCAATAAATATGCTTTATGAGCAAGTATTTTGAAGTCCTCTGTTCCTCGTCACAATTTCAACTTACTCATGTGTTCATTTGTAGCTTCATGGCATCATGGTTTCTTATTATTTCATTAAATTTGTAAAAAATGTTGTTGTTGTTGTTGTTGTTGTTATTATTATTATTATTATTATTATTATTATATTTTGTTGTTTAGAAATGGTTTCATGTGGCTCTGGCTGGCCTTCAAATTTGCTAAGGATAACCTTCCGTTTCTGATCCTCTGGCCTCCACCTTGTGAATATCAGTATTATAAGCATGAGCCACCAGACCTAGTTTTCATGGTAATGGGATTGAAACCAGAATGTCTAGTATGCTAGTCAACTGATCTCTATTCCATGGCCATTACTCTGTTTTGATAATAAAGTTGCCCCATCCTTAGTCAGTGAAAAATGCAATTGAAAGACAATGTCTATGTATCAGTTTTACTCACCGCTGCTGGGATTTCCATGCTGCTAGGACCACACAGTGGACAGTGTTGGAGAGATGCATCTATCTAGACAGGTAGATGCATTATAAGAATAGATACAGGGACAACCATAATGCATATTACATGTGTGTATGTGTGTGTGTGTGTGTGTGTGTGTGTGTGTCTACACAATTCTACAGATACATATGCACACCTGTGCTTGCATCTATTCAGAAATCTGTAAGTTCATATCCACGACCTGAGTCTCACATGTCACGGACCATTCTAGTTTGCAATCCTTTGATTTATGTGATACTAGGAAACCAGACCCGACTTTTACATTCTTAATCCACTAATTATATATGATCAATTCCTGGCCTCAAATCCACCTGGCATCATCTTCCTTCCTTCTCCTGCTCTACTACACATGGTGTCTACTTGGACACTGACTTTTAAGCCCAGCTACCCAACCTTGCTCTTTTTACCCAGGTTGATTCTCAATTCTTACCCTGAGCTTTCCCATTGCACAAATGGATATTTCTCCTGTTTGGGGGGCCTCACACACCAGGCTGGAAATTCCTCTAGGAAGACAACCTCCTTTCCTCACTCCTGGCTACAGTGGACATCCTGGGCAAAGATGCACATTTGTATGCCCTGGGCTTTACAGAGACCTATACAATGTGTCTGTAGGTCCAAGTTCCAATTACCTGCCCCAGTACCTGGCTTGTTAAGTATCAGTAGATAATACTTCCCTGACTTCCTTTATTCCACAATTGTTACATTACCCTTCACTTGTCACAGACTCTTCTGTATTGGTGTTTCTAGAGGGGCACAATGGAAATACCCCCTTTGATCTGTCAGAGTGAGAGCATCTTGTATTTCTTTGCTTACTCCTCGGCATATTCTGCATCGTAGAGAACAAACACTTCATTAGGCCTTCCCATGTAATCTTTTAAAATTTTATACATTTCTGAGGAATCCCTACCAAGTCATGCCAAAATGTGCCCTGTCATCTAGCTTTGTCCCTTATCTCCCCAGCATAGCCTTGGGACACAGACTCTTCTGAGAGACTGACTTACGTTGCCTTAACTGGCGACGAATAGAGTGCTGTACATGTCATATCTGTTTTCTTTTCAGTTAGGATCACAGCCCTGGAAAGAAAAGACCACTTCTGCCTTATGTGATCCAAATCCTTAACTCTCTCCATTGAAAAAACAAATAAAGGCTTTTCTTGTGTGGATAAGATTTCCCTTGGTGCCACAGAAGACCGGCTGTGCCCAGGCTGTTAGTTAACCTTTGCTCTGTGGAAAGAGGAACTGGGGAATTTGAAATTTTCCAGAAGAGTGAACACATCAGCATCCATATCTAATCTCCAGGGTCTGTTTCAGGTAAGATGAGGAAGGTGGTGCTATTTACCAGAAGGCAAGAGAGGATGTCCTTTACTCCAGGCCGTGTTTTAGTTCTCTCTACTTTGCTGGTTAGTGCTTATGATTTGTGTATCTGAATCTTAACAGCTCACCACCTTGCCATATGTTCTGTCTGTGGCAGTGAGGCAGATTGGGATCGAGTCTATAAATAACCCAGATGCCAACCATGTGGACTCCTCACTGTCTTGGTCTCTCAATCTATCCACTGCTGTGTCATTCTGGAGGCATGCTCTAATCAGGGCCCTGTTTATCATCTCTTATCCTCAACATGATATCACCTAGGATTGTGTTTTAAATTTTCCCAGAGGCTAGAAGCTCTGGTCAGGCCAGTTCACTGGGAAATATGGTCCCTGAGAGTAGAAATGGCAAAAACCATGGATGTCTGACTCTCTTTCTCTGGGTGCATCCATCTGTTGAAACAGGATTAAAAACAACTTTTCCAGTTTCTTATGGAAAAGCAGTTTTGTGGTGCCAACAAATAGCACAGTGACATCCATGTATGTTCTCTGATGAGTATACTCAGTCTTAGAATGTGGTTTCTCCTTAGTACATCTCTGTATGTTCTGCTCTGTTTGGCTTTATAGTAATAATCCCACCTGACTGCAGTCTATGACTGAAAATTGTGACACTCTTTTTTTTTTCAATCATTATTGTAATAATGTGGAGCCCTCCATAAATGCTTTCTTGGGGTTAAAATCCTCATCTGCAGTCCAAACTCTTACATAAATTCCAGGAAAATACCTACTATAAAATCCAGGTAGCTGTAGGTCCACTCAAAGAAATGATAGTTCATCAGAAATAAGTTTCATCTGAAAAGCATATTTTTCCCAGTCTTTGAGGCCATGCCAAAGTAGGGATGGTGCCTTAGTCAGGGTTTCTGTTCCTGCACAAAACGTCATGACCAAGAAACAAGTTGAGGAGAAAAGGGTTTATTCAGCTTACACTTCCATGTTGTTGGTGATCACCAAAGGAAGTCAGGACTGGAACTAAAACAGATCAGGAAGCAGGAGCTGATGCAGAGGCCATGGAGGGATGTTACTTACTGGCTTGCTTCCTCTCGCTTGCTCAGCTTGCTTTCTTATAGAACTTAAGACTACCAGCCCAGAGATGGCACCACCCACAAGGGGTCCGCTTCCCTTGATCACTAATTGAGAAAATACCTTACAGCTGGATCTCATGGAGGCATTTCCTCAACTGAAACTCCGTTCTCTGTGATAACTACAGCTTGTGTCAAGTTGACAAAAAACTAGCCAGTACAGATGGGTTCATTCTGAAAGCATAGCAAACCTTCACAGCAGCAGGGAGAAGCCCTTTTTCTCATGATTAAGACCTCCTTCACACATGGAGTCAGCTACTGAGAAGTACCTCCTTTCTTTTTTCTTCCTTAAGTGGTTTTCCTGTCTCACATCTTCTCTCAGACTTTCTCACCTCACACAGCTGGTGTGATTCCCTCTCTCTCTTTCCTATTCTCATTAGCCTTGTGTGGTTTTCCCATGGCTGACACAGCAAATGACCACAGACTTGCTAGTTCATGTGGCATAAACCAATGCACATTCATTCTCCCACTGGAGGCTAAAGCTTGATAATCATTTTGACTGAGCTCAACCCAAACTGTTTGTAGCCCTGAGGAGAGAATCCACTTTCTTACTGTGCACCTTCTGACCTATGCTTATATCACACCAGTCTCTTCTCCCATTGCTACACTGTCTCTCTTCTGTGGCAAATCTCTTTCTACCTTCCTTTTATAACACCTTTACATTTAGGACCCACAGTTTTTTGTTTGTTTTCTGAGACAGGGTTTCCGTGTGTAGCTCTAGCTGTCCTGGAACTCATTCTATAGGCTAGGCTGGCCTCAAACTCAAAGAGCTGCCTCTGCCTCCCAAGTTTCAAAGTGTGCATTACTATCGCTCAGCTTAGGGCCTGTAGTTTAATTCAAGATAATTTCCCATAAGTTACCAACTTGGTGAGATTTAAAATCACCATGAAAACAAATGTCTGGGTATGGCTGTAAGTAATTTTCTAGGTTAGTCTAATTTAGGTGAGATGACCCATTTGGGTGGTATCACTCCTTGGACTGAGGTCCTGAACTGATTCAAAATAGGAAAGGAAGCCAAGGACAAGCTCTTAGCTCATAGCTCTTAGCTCTTTGCTTCCTGGGTGTGGACACCATTTGATAGAAACACTAAAGCTTTTGAAGAGGAAAGGGATTCCAAGAGGCTCCTCTTCTCTCTTCCCAATCTTGGTTTCTATATTTAAAAATCATGGCATCTTTCTTCAGGTCTCCTTCTCTGAAACTGATGGCTTTCCTTAAGAGAGCTCCCAGTATCATCTTTTTTAGGCTGCCTCTATGTCCAGTGACCATGTCCCAAATGTGAGTCCCACAATCCTACACAGAGCTTCTGGTTTTTTTTAAGTCATCAAAAAATTTTATAATAGTTAAATGCCTCTTAAATATACATGATAACTTCTGAAGCTAAAAAGTAATATGCGCTCAACCAGTTTTTAAAATCTATTTGGAATATTAAACATTATAGAAGTAGAAGAAAATCTCTTATGAAGTTCCTGATTAGACAGAAATCATTCCATCTCCAAGAGAGAAGACTCAGCATAACTGTGGCTTCATAGAATAAATTGGGTAGTGTTCTTTCTGTTTCTATTTTGTGGAATAGTTTGAAGAGTATTGGTATTAGGTCTTCTTTGAAGGTCTGAAAGAATTCTGCACTAAACCTATCTGGTCCTAGGATTTTTTTGGTTGGGAGACTTTTAATGACTGCTTCTATTTCTTTAGGGTTTATGGGACTGTTTAGATGGTTTATCTGATCCTGATTTAACTTTGGTACCTGGTGTTTGTCTAGAAAATTGTCCATTCCATCCAGATTTTCCAGTTTTGTTGAGTATAGACTTTTGTAGTAGGATCTGATTTTTTTTGAATTTCCTCAGTTTCTGATGTTATGTCTTGCTTTTCATTTGTGATTTTGTTAATTTGAATACTGTATCTGTGCCCTCTGGTTAGTTTGGCTAAGGGTTTAATCTATCTTGTTAATTTTCTCAAAGAACTAGCTCCTGGTTTTGTTGATTCTTTGCATAGTTCTTTTTGTTTCTACTTGGTTGATTTTAGCCCTGAGTTTGATTTTTCCTGCCATCTACTCCTCTGGAATGTATTTGCTTCTTTTTGTTCTAGAGCTTTCAGGTGTGTTGTTAAGCTGGTAGTGTATGCCCTCTCCAGTTTCTTTTTGGAGGCACTCAGAGCTATTTTTCCTCTTAGCACTGCTCCCATTGTGTCCCTTAAGTTTAGATATGTTTTGCCTTCATTTTCATTAAATTCTAAAGTCTTTAATTTCTTTCCTTATTTCTTCTTTGACCAAGTTATAATTGACTAGAGTGTTGTTCAGCTTCCAGGTATATGTGAGCTTTCTGCTATTTTTGTTGCTATTGAAGACCAACTTTAGTCCATGGTGATATGCTAGGATCCATGGGATTATTTCAATCTTCTTGTATCTATTGAAGCCTTTTTTTGTGACCGATTATATGGTCAATTTTGGAGAAGGTACCATGAGGTGCTGAGAAGAAGGTATAACCTTTTGTTTTAGGATGAAATGTTCTATAGATATCTGTTAAAACCATTTGGTCCATAACTTCTGGTAGTTTCAGTGTGTCTCTGTTTAGTTTGTGTTTCTATGATCTGTCCATTGATGAAAGTGGGGTGTTGAAGTCTCCCACTACGATTGTGTGAGGTACAATGTGTGCTTTGAGCTTTAGTAAAGTTTCTTTTATGAGTGTGATTGCCCTTGCATTTGGAGCATAGATGTTCAGAATTGAGAATTCTTCTTGGTGGATTTTTCCAATGATGAGTATGAAGTGTACTTCCTTATCCTTTTTGATAATTTTTGGTTGAAAGCTGATTTTATTCAACATTAGAATGGCTACTCCAGCTTGTTTCTTGGGACCATTTGCTTGGAAAATTGTTTTCCAGCCCTTTACTTTGAGGTAGTGTTTGTCTTTGACACTGAGGTACGTTTCCTGTATGCAGCAAAATTCTGGGTCCTGTTTGTGTATACAGTCTGTTAGGCTGTGTATTTTTATTGGGGAATTGAGTCCATTGATGTTAAAAGATATTAAGGAATAATGATTATCGCTTCCTGTTATTTTTGATGTTATTTTTATGATTGTATGGCTATCTTATTTTGGGGGTGTTGAAAGAAGATTACTTTCTTGTTTTTTTCTAGGGTATAGTTTCCCTCCTTGTTTTGGCATTTCCCATCTATTATCCTTTGTAGGGCTGGACTTGTGGAAAGATATTGTGTAAATTTGGTTTTGTCATGGAATATCTTGGTTTCTCCATCTATGGTAATTGAGAGTTTTGCTGGGTATAGTAGCCTGGGCTGGCATTTGTGTTCTCGTAGGGTCTGTATGACATCTGCCCAGGATCTTCTAGCTTTCATAGTGTCTGGTGAGAAGACTGATATAATTCTGATAGGCCTGTCTTTATATGTTACTTGACCCTTTTCTCTCACTGCTTTTAATATTCTTTCTTGGTTGTGTGCATTTGGTGTTTTGACTATTATGTGACAGGAGGAATTTCTTTTCTGGTCCAATTTATTTGGAGTTCTATAAGCTTCTTGTATGTTTATGGGCATTTCTTTATTTAGGTTAGGGAGTTTTTTTTTCTATGATTTTTTTGAAGATATTTACTGGTACTTTAAGTTGGGAATCTTTACTCTCTTCTACACCTATTATCCTTAGGTTTGGTCTTCTCATTGTGTCCTGGTTTTCATGGATGTTTTGGGTTAGGACCTTTTTTCATTTTCCATTTTCTTTTACTGTTCTGTCAATGTTTTCTATGGTATCTTCTGTGCCTGAGATTCTCTCTTCTATCTCTTGTATTCTGTTGGTGATGCTTGCATCTTTGATTCCTGATCTCTTTCCTAGCTTTTCTATTTCCAGGGTTGTCTCTCTTTGTGACTTCTTTATTGTTTCTATTTCCATTTTTAGATCCTGGATAATTTTCTTCACTTCCTTCACCTGTTTGGTTGTATTTTCTATAATTCTTTATTTATTCATTTATTTTTATTAGATAAATATTTTCTTTATATTTACATTTCAAATGTTATCCTCTTTCCTGATTTCCCCTCTGAAAATCCCCTATCCCATCCCCCACCCCCTGCTTCTATGAGGGTGTTCCCCCACACTCCCATCCATTTCTGCTTCCCTGGTCTGGCCTTCCCCTACACTGGGACATCTAGCCTTCAAAGGACCAAGGGTATCTCCTCTCACTGATGCCTGACTAGGCTATTATCTGCTTCATATGAGACTGGATCCATGGATCACTCCATGTGTACTCTTTGGTTGGTGGTTTAGTCCCTGGGAGCTCAGAGGGGGATCTGGTTGGTTGAATTGTTGTTCCTCCTATGGGGTTGCAAACCCCTTCGGCTCCTTCAGACTTTTCTCTAACTCCTCTGTTGGGGACTCCATGCTCAGTCCAATGGCTGTCTGGGAGCATCTGCCTCTGTATCTGTCAGGCACTTGCAGAGCCTCTCAGGGGACAGCTATATCCAGCTCCTGTCAGCAAGCACTTCTTGGCATTCACAATGGTGACTAGGTTTGATAACTGACCTAATACTCTTCAAACTATTCCACAAAATAGAAACAGAAGGAACACTACCCAATTTGTTTTATAACGTCACAGTCATGCTTATACATAAACCACATAAAGGCCCAATCAAGAAAGTGAACTTCAGAACAATTTTCCTTATGAATATCAATTCAAAAATAACTCAATAAAATTCTTGCAAACCTAATCCAAGAACACATCAAAATAATCATCATGATCAAGTAGGCTTTATCCCAGGGGTGCAGGGATGATTCAATATATGGAAATCCATCAACATAATACACTATATAAACAAACTCAAAGAAAAAAACTATATGATCATCTCATTAGATGCTGAGAAAGCATTTGACAAAATCCAACATCCCTTCATGATAAAAGTCTTGGAAAGATCAGGAATTCAAGGTCCATACCTAAAGATAGTAAAAGCAATATATAGCAAACTAGTAGCCAACATCAAACTAAATGGAGAGAAACTTGAAGCAATCTCACTAAAATCAGGGACTAGACAAGGCTGCCTAATCTCTCCATATCTATTCCATATCTATTCAATAGAATACGCAAAGTCTTAGCCAGAGCAATTAGACAACAAAAGGAGGTCAAAGGGATACAAATCAGAAAGAAAGAAGTCCAAATATCACTATTTGCAGATGATATGATAGGATACTTAAGTGATCCCAAAATTTCCACCAGGGAACTCCTAAACCTGATAAACAACTTCAACAAAGCGGCTGGATATAAAATAAACTCAAATAAATGAGTAGCCTTCCTCTACTCAAAGGATAAATACTCAGAGAAAGAAATTAGGGAAATGACAATAGTCATTTGTCACAATAGTCACAAATAATATAAAATATCTTGGTGTGACTCTAACCTGTAATACTTTAAGGAATTTTTGTGTTACCTCTTTAAGGGCATCTACCTGTTTAACTGTGTTCTCCTGTATTTCTTTAAGGGAGTTATTTATGTCCTTAAAGTCTTATATCATCATCATGAGATGTGATTTTAAATCAGAGTCTTCCTTTTCTGGTGTGTTGGGGTATCCAGGGCTCTCTGGGGTAGAAGAACTGGATTTTGAAGATGCCAAGTAGCCTTGATATCTGTTGGTTATGTTCTTGCTCTTTCCTCTCACCATCTGGTTGTATCTGGTGTTAGCTGGTCTTGCTGTCTTTTAATGTGGCTTGGAAGGATCTTGTCCCTGGGTGTTCCTTGACTCCTGTGTCCTGATGGCTCTGGGAGGGTCCTCTTGGACCAGGAATTTGAACAGAAGTAATGGTCTTACCTGTGCTCACAGGCATGTCTGCATTCCTGGGAGACCTGCTTTTTCCCGGCGGTATTTGAGTATGGAGTGCTGTGGCACAGGATCAACTCTGGACACTGGCACAGGATTAGCTCTGGGCTTAGATGGAAACTGGAAGGATCCTGTCCCAGACTGCTCCTCAGTACCTGTGTCTGGAGGGCTCTGGTTGGGTCCCTCTGAAGTGTGGTCTTACCTGTGCTCACAGGCTTGTCAGCACTCCTGGGAGGCCTGCTCTCTCCTGATGGTATTTGGGTATGGAGCTCTATGGCACAGGATCAGTTCTGGGCACAGACTTTGCACAGAGCTTCTAATGTCAGTCCACTGGGGAGAACATCTTGTCTGTGAAGGGGCAGGAAACATGGGCTTCTTCTGTACCATGGGTAAGATAAACTTAACTCTGTCAACGCTAGATGCACTGCCTTTATTACAAAAAGCACCCATAGGCTTAGTGATTTCTTTGCCAGTTAATTTGCTAGAGGAAAACAATCCTTAGAGGGCAGTCTATCCTCAACTCAGCACACTCTCAAGCCAGGAGAATGAAGAACAGGCTTAGTTGCTTGATCTAGGAGCAACCCTGTCTCTTATGTCTCATCCCTCTTGAATAAGGTGGTTCTTTGTTTTTGTATTTTTTTATTCTGGCAGGGTTTGCCAAAATTCTAAACAAGGGTAACATTAGTTTCCTAATGTTCCTTTGCTTCATTGTTTTTGGAAGTGGGCTAGACCTAATTAAGTTATATTAGGTCAGTTTCCCTTCTAATGGAAACCAGGGTGGATGCCTTCCAGTTTCCTCCAGCCCCTGTGTACATTAAACGCTATGGTGTCTGTACTGGCTGGTTTTGTGTGCCAACTTGACACAGGCTGGAGTTATCACAGAGAAGGGAGCTTCAGTAGGGGAAGTGCCTCCGTGAGACCCAGCTGTGTGGTATTTTCTCAATTAGTGATCAAGGGGGTAGGTGGGTGGTGCCATCCCTTGGGCTGGAAGTCTTGGGTTCTATAAGAGAGCAGGCTGAGCAAGCCAGGAAAAGCAAGCCAGTGAGGAACAGCTCCTGGTTCCAGTCCTGCCTTCCTTTGGTGATAAACAGCAATATGGAAGTAAGCTGAATAAACCCCTTTCCTCCCCAACTTGCTTCTTGGTCATGAAGTTTTGTGCAGGAATAGAAACCCTGACTAAGACAGTGCCTGAATCTAGTTTTTTTGTCACACTCAGGAAAAATAGTTATTTCTGGGAATCATTCTTCTGGCAGAAAGAAACCCAAGAGAGCAAACATGCAGAACATGAGGCCGCCAACTGCCTTTCAGCCTCGGGTTGGATCCAGTCTAACGTTTCCAAAACAGGGCTTTGATAGCAAATCCTTTTGGGATGGAAGGATCAAAGGAGTAATTTAAAATAATCAAACTGCCTCTGCATTGTTCTCTTCCCTGTCTGATTCCGTTTCCTCTTCCTAAAGGAACAATTATGCTAATCTGGCTTTCAAGCAGATTATTACAGAAGTCTAAGTGTCCTGAGTTTTAACTGTCTGAAGTAATCAGTTATATGTGAGTAAAAGCTAAGTCTCTGGCATCAAATCTGTTCAAGAGGAAAAGTATTTGCAAAGCTCATCAGAACAGAACACTGTCCCCAATTATAGATGCTCCAAAGACTCCCATTCCAACCTCACAGATTGCCTAAGGGAGCCAGATGACTCCCCTTGCCTCTGTTCCTACAGAGAATAGAATTAGATCAGAAACCAATGTACATCTTCTACCCAGTCTTACTTCACACACCCTATGGGGGCAGAATATAAAAAGGACTAAGAGAGAGGGAGGGGGAGTTTCTGGCTGGCAACAGGTGCCAGGTCACTAACTGGGTGAGCAAAATCTTCTAGCCCTTCATGAAGATGGCCTCTGCTTCTGAGTCTCCCTGCTCCACAGCCAGTGACTACCAGCTCTCCCTTCTGTGGTGACCAGAAAACTGGTATAAATGTTTTTCCTGTAAATTTTTGTCATATCTGAAAAATGCTGGTCAACAGTTATTTATTATTTTTAATTTTATGTGTATGAATGTTTTCTCTTTATGTATGTCTATGTACCATGTGCATGCCCAGTGTCCACAGAAGCCAGAAGAGGGCAAAGGCTCCTCTGGAACTGGGATCTACAAATAGTCATAATTTAATAAGCATAGGTTGGGTCTCTCTGAGCTGATGTCCTGAGTGAACCTTGGGCACAAGCTCTGCAGCCAGTCCCACAACACCCAGAGGAAGCTCCACTCCCAGGCGCTCTGAAACTCTCAGGATCAGAGGTGAAGGGGACCCAACATCTGTCCCAACACTGGGGAGTAACTGGGACCTGCCTGACCAGGCACTCTACCAGCAGAGTGGCTCGGGTTCTTTCCGGTCTCTCTGGGCTGGTGTCCTGAGCAGATCTTGGGCACAAGCTCTACAGCCAGTACCACAACACCCAGAGGAAGCTGCTGCACTCCCAGGTGCTCTAACAAGCCCAAGGTCACAGGATCCCAAAATCACAGGGTCACAGAGACTGCCTGAGTCTGAGGAGTTCTGATACAACCAGGATCACAGGAAGGACTGACTCCAGTCAGAGTTAGCAAGGGCAGGTAGCCCTAGAGATAACCAGATGGTGGTGGGGGGGGGTAAGCATAAGAAAATAAACAACACAAACCAAGGTCACCAGAACCCAATTCTCCCACCATAGCCAGTCCTGTACACACCATCACACCGGAAGTGCAAGATTCAGATATAAAATCACTTATCATGATGATGATACAGGACCTTAAGATAGACATAAATAGCACCCTCAAAGAAATACAGGAGAACACAGGTAAAGAGCTAGAAGCTCTTAAAGAGGAAACACAAAAATCCCTTAAAGAACTACAATCAAACAGGTGAAGGAAGTGAGCAAAACCATCCAGAATCTAAAAATGGAAATAAAAACAATAAAGAAATCAGAAAGAGAGAAAACCCTGAAGATACAAAACCTAGGAAAGAAATCAGGAGTCATAGATGCAAGCATCACCAACAGAATACAAGAAATAGAAGAGAGAATCTCAGGGGCAGAAGACACCATACAAAACATTGACACAACAGTCAAAGAAAATGCAAAAAGCAAAAAGCTCCTAACCCAAAACATCCAGGAAATCCAGGATGCAATGAGAAGACCAAACCTAAGGATAATAGGTATAGAAGAGAGTAAAGACTCCCAATGTAATGGGCCAGTAAATATCTTTAACAAAATTGTAGAAGAAAACTTCCCTAACCTAAAGAAAGAGATGCCCATGAACATACAAGAAGCCTACAGAACTCCAAATAGACTAGACCAGAAAAGAAATTCCTCCTGTCACATAATAATCAAAACACCAAATGCACTAAACAATGAAAGAATTTTAAAAGCAGTAAGGGTAAAAGGTCAAGTAACATATAAAGGCAGGCCTATCAGAATTGCACCAGACTTCTCACCAGAGACTATGAAAGCTAGAAGATCCTGGGCAGATGTCATACAGACCCTACAAGAACACAAATGCCAGCCCAGGCTACTATACCCAGCAAAACTCTCAATTACCATAGATGGAGAAAACAAGATATTCCATGACAAAACAAAATTTACACAATATCTTTCCACAAATCCAGCCCTCCAAAGGATAATAGATGGAAAATATCAACATAAGGAGCAAAACTACACCCTAGAAGAAGCAAGAAAGAAATCTTTCAACAAATCCACCCAAATCTAATTCCACCTCATACAACAAAAACAACAGGAAGTGACAATTACCTTTTCTTAATATCTTAATATGAAAATTAATATTACCAACATATCTTAAGTGACTGAAATCCAAAAATATGAGGAATTAGAAATTTGTTGATTGTCATCCAATGGTCTCTCTAATTTGGTAATTGGAGAAATAGATCCAATATTGTACAATCTATATATACTTTCAGCTTGTTTGTAACAGTGTTTTGCTGTGTACAACATAAGGGTCTTGAAATCTTGCTTCTCCTATCTCAGCCTCTCTATTAGTACTGTTTATTTCATGTTTTTACACTATACTATGTTCTTCAGAACAGCTTATATATTTCAAAAGTATTTATATACCCAAGGGAGACATAGACAATTAACTTGGGAGGTGGCTTGTACGAAAGAGAACAACAAAGAGTGAGACTGAATGCTTTGCTTGACATTTCTAGCTCTTGTATCAAGTTTGAAGAAGAGGACTTTATAAGTTACTTTTTCTCTGAGATGAATGCTTTTCAAAATCATCACAGCCAATGAACCAGATTCTTATCCTCATCTAATGTCTGTACCACCTTCCATGCCAAACCATTGTTCATTGAAACAGTTGTTGAATGACTTTATGGATAGATCATCTTAATACACACACCATTTCTTAAATGAATGTAACCTGTTCTCTGTGGGCTGAGAATAAAGTCACACACTCAAGTAAAAAAAAAAACTTTTAAAAAAATAAAAATAAATAAATAAATAAATATTTATTTTACATCCAAAAAAAAAATAAGCATAGGTTAATTCTTTTAGGGCAATTAAGTGAGACCAAGTATAAATTGTGAAAACAACTAAAAATTAGAATTCCTAGATTGAAGTTTTTGTCCTTTGAAAAGTTCTGTTAAGAAAATGGAACCAGTGCTTAGCAGTTAAGAGCACTGGCTATGGTTTCTCCACAGGGCCCAGGTTCAATTCCAAGCACTCACATGGTTACTCACAATTGCCTATAACCAAGTTGCAGGGGATGTGAAATTTTCACAACTGTCATAATTCACTTAAGAAACAATGTCACCCTAGCTAACATTAAACTATGATTTTTTTTAGGAAGCATTTGTCATAAGACAAGTGGTTCCTGTCAGTCACTAATGCTTAATTGTACCAGATTCTGTAGTTTACTCTAACATTATCCAACAGCTACAACATCTTACTGAACCATCTATTGTAATGTAGTCTGCCTTATAGCTCTGGTTGGCTTGACTCCTGAGCTAGGTAGAAATGCACAACACATTTCCTTGTGCATAAACTTGTGTTTGAATATGTCATGATTGCTCTGGCTTGTGTTTGCTTTCTCAGACTTCTCCTGTCAATGAAGTGTTCTGAATCATTTAGGATACCATAAAGGTACTGCTGAACATAAAAGAGAGAGGAGTCTGGAACTGGTCAGTGCCTTTTAGGGGCAATCCAGCCTTGAGTCAATAATGATATGAAAAGAAATTGTAGTAACTCTAGGCCAATCAAGGATCTGCATGGTCAGTGGCTGACTGTTGCATATTTAGAAAGTGAGGAAATGGATGGCTTGTTTAGTTTGACCCTTAGTCAATGCTGGGACTGTTTCCATAGTAATCTTGAAAGAGACATTGAGCTTTGGGTGAGCACACTGAGTAAGAGAGCTTTTACTCTGGCATAGGGACCCATTTCATTTTATAAACATTCCAAATAGTAGCAAATGCTTCCTATGTTTAACTAAAGTCTGCTTCCTTATACATCATTTGGTTCTAGATATCATTGTGTGGGATACCTGCACACTTACACATGCACAAACACATTAGCACACATATACACACACAGAAATATACACACACATACACTACACACACACACACACACACTCATACACACACATTCATACACACACACTGAGCTTCAATTTTTTATTTATTCAAGAAAAAAAACTCCATTATGTCCAATGCCCTCTATTAGATGCCATAGAGAGTAAAGAATGTAAATCTTGATTAGGCAGTCTAGAACATAGCTAGTGTCCAAAGCGGGTATGAAATGTTAAGCTAAGTGAAATGAAGTGTTGAGTAGTGAACAGGCTGGGAGATTCAAGAGGGGAAGGCTTCCATGGAGAAGACACACATGAATACACCTTCAACGACGAGTAGGGCTTTGATAGGAGGAATGGGGATGGTGTCAGCGTGTTTTCCAAGGGCCTATTTCTGGTAAGGGATGCTAAGGAGAAACACTTACCCCATTTTGCTTATAGTTCTTGTGTAGGGAACTTTTTACAGCAGGAGACTTCTAGCTTTGACCCATATAATACTTATTTTTCCATCCCTGAATGATAGATGACAGCTATGGAGATATTTCTTAAGTAAAAGAACAAATGAAGATTGGGACCCGTGGTAGGATGTTCTAAATTTTGTAGTTTAGTAAGCGAGGGCTGGTACTGTCAGGGCAGTTAAGTGAACTAAGTACAAATTATGAAACTAAAAATTTTAGAATTTATAGATTGTAACTTTATTTTTGAAAGGTACTATTAAGAAAATGGAGCTGGATGCATATGTAGCAGAAGATGGCCTAGTCAGTCATCAAGGGCAGGAGAGATCCTTGGCCCTGTGAAGGTTCTATGCTCCAGTGTAGGGAAATGCCAGGGCCAGGAAGCGGGAAAGGGTGGGTTGGTGAGTAGGGGGAGCGGGGAGGGAACAGGGTTTTTGTTTGTTTGTTTTTTATTTTATTTTATTTTATTTTGGGGGGGCAACTGGGAAAGAAGGTACCATATGACATGTAAATAAAGAAAATATGTAATCAAAGAAAAGAAAAAAAGGACAACATTGAAACCAAAGAAAGTGAAAACCAGATGAAAAGCAACCAGATCAGCAAACTGCAGAAGGAATTTAAACTCCACAATTCTGACACTCACAGCAGTACCTCAAGTGCCTCTCCCGCCCAGTCTCCATGCTACAGTAACCAGTCAGATGAAGGCTCAGGTACAGAGATGGCTTCCAGCTCTAATAGAACTTCGATTTTTTCCTTCTTAGATCTTACCTACTGGAAAAGACAGAAAATTTGTTGTGGGATCATCTCTAAGAGCCGTTTTGCGGAAGACCTCGTCAACACTCATCTCCTCAAGCTTTGCTGCTGCAGTAAGAGAGTGACTGCTAAGAAGCCTGAGGGGCAGGGGCCAGGCCCTCTGCCCATCTCCACTCAAGAGTGGTGACTTAGAAGGGAGCAATGAGCAATGAGCAATGAGACCACAAAACAAGCTGACCCTCCTATTTTTAACTTGGATACCTGCTATTCTGCCAAAAGACATTTTTCTAGAATAGTTTTTAATATTACTCTTCATCTAACAAACTCTGAAGCCAGTCTCTAGCTTACTGCAAGAAAAAGAAGTGTACATAATATTTAAGATGCTGAGCATGTCATAGAAAAGCTGAATGCTGCTGTAAAGTGCTCTTTAAGTTTTTTTTTTAAATCCCCTCTAATGAATGGAATTAGGGGGATTTCAGGGGACAGAGATGGGATTTGTTGTGTGATAAACCATATGTAGTTTAGTCTTTCTGTGGAGAGACAGTGGTTGGGAACATTTGTAAATGGCTGGCTACATTTGTTTTCCCTCATGATAATTGTCATAACTCAGTAGCATGACCTGCCCCTAGAAGGTCCTTACAGATTTTTTTTTAAGTTTTATTGCAATATGATGAGAAAAGTTACATGATTTCAATTTATCTGAATTTGTTAACATTTAAAAACATATTTTCAGTAAATAGAATTAAATCACATTCTTGTTTTCCTTTTGTAACCCAACTCCTCTCAGAGACCCCCCTTTCAATACCTACAATATCTTTTTTTATCATATTCTTTAAAATTTATAAAATATTATAACAATAAAAATGAGTATTATAAAAGTTATTTGATATAAAACAACAATCAATTTAACAGTCTTCTGTAGATGCTTGTCTACAGCAATACTGAAAATTAAGCACTAAGGGGTTGCCAAGGTTCTGGGAGTTCAGATCTGTACTACTGATTATTAAGCAGGACAGACTGAGCTTTCTGTAAATAGCTTGAAGGAAGAAGCAATTTCTGAACACACAAGTAGCACCGTGTCGCCTCCCTTTATCTTCATATTGATAAAAGACTTTATGTGGATCTTGTACAAACAAAACCAGATCTCCTTCTGGGGAAGGCCTGCCTCTAGGATGGGCAAAGTCCTATAGGGATAGGACCATGTGGTTAGAAACTACTGAATCAGAATGTGTAAGTCCTGGGGATGCATGGGGCGCAGTTGATGCTGCTTGGGACAGGTTTGTTAGAGGGCTTACAGTATATAAATAATTGACATTGGTGTTAACACGACTGTCTGGGATTCACTGAAATCCACATGATTCAGTTCTAGCTCTGGATTACCTCAGCTGATCTTTGTGGAGGTTTTATCTATAGAGTAGTTCTTTGTCTTGTCATAGACCTTACTTCTTAGGGTTTGGAGTTTGTTGTCTTGTTGTTCTTCTCCCACTATTTAAAGTTGACTAGAAGAGAAGAGTTGTGTGTTGAGGCTAAGTTGGTTGGTTGGGTTGGCTTCTTAACATCAAGATAGCTGAATGGAGCTCCATACCCCTAGATCTCAATGATTCGGTTGGCTTCTCAGTGAAACCCAACTGAAGTTGTCTAATTGCCTCTTCTCAAAGGTCAGGAAAAGCAGTAGTGCCACTCGAGGCCTCATAGAGGAGGTGTACGTGGCTGCCTTAGTATTCTGTTCCTCAAGATTATTTTAGAAACTGGATTTTTAAAGTCATTTAGAGTTTCACAAAAAGGAGAAGCCACAGTTTGTGGCATCTTATAGTTCTACATTGTGTATTTCTTCCTTTTAGAAAAAAACTACCTAGTACAAGCTACCACGTGCACAGACTGCCCAATGAGTAGGTCGTTTCTCCACAACCGTGGTGTACTACATAGTCCAGCCATTACCATTCTCCTGCGTTACTTTGACTTTTTTTTTTTTTAACATTTTGGCTGCAGTATTGGTGGTAGAATGGACTTTGATGGATCATCTCTACTTCTGTATTTATTTATTTATTACTAGACCTCAACCACAGCCTTCTCCCCCTCCCCTTTCTGCCTGTAGGATGTACTGTATATAGTCATGCACTTTGTATTAATATACTAGAAATCTACAGATTTGTTTTGTGCTTTTTATACTGTTGGATACTTATAATCAACTTACTCTAGTCTTATCAGAAAAAAAAAAAAGAAAAAAGTGTCTGATAATAGGCTAAGGCAAATTAAGACCACAGAGGCATAGTATGAACCACATAGTAGTGTATCTCACAGGGGTGGTCTTTTAGAGCAGCTGTACCTCTCATACATTGCTATTGGAAATTCAAAGTAGTAAGATTATTTTGGAAAACAGTATAGAAATTTCCTAGAAAGTTTAGCATCCTTTAACCCTATGATTTAGCAATTTCACTTGCAAGTTTCTCCCCTCTCCCCAAAGAAGTGAAAAATGTGTGTCTACACAAAAACTTGCACGCAAATGTTTATAACAGCACTATTTGTAGTTGAGTAAAAACTAAGAATAAGCAAAATGTTCATTGGCTGCTGAATAAATAAATAAATAAATAAATAAATAGACTATGCAAAATATATACACTGGACTACCAGTCCAATAATGTGAATGAAGAAATAATTGATGTATGAAATAGCATGAATATATCACAAAACATCTGGCCTATTCAAAGAAACTTGGTATCGAAGACATTCTGTCATATAATTTCATTTACATGACATTCTAGAACAATCAAAACTTTATCGATAGAAAGCAAATCATTCCTTCCCAGAATCAAGCTGAGAGAGAGGAAAAGGAAAAAGTTTTCTGATGTTGAAGTATTATATATCTCAATTTCAATCATGGTTGCATTTCTATATACATTATCCAAAAATCATCAAGCTAAAAACACTGGACATGAGGAAATGTATTGAAGCCTTTCAAAAAACTAAGAAATGGTTATTTATTACAAGGAGATTATTCTGTTAAATGACTTTTTAAAGAAATAATTCACTAAACTAACTATGAACTCAAATGCCAAGAAGGCTACTTGACTATTTCCTTCCATGACACTCAGCCACTGGGAATAACATTCTCCCAAGACATCCAGAAGAAATGGAGGTGGTTTGAAGAGCATATCTTGCTCTCTCTTTTCAAAACACAACAAAGGATGAATGAAGACTATGGGAGGAAATTGGCTTTTTAAGCTGAAGCAGGAAATATATTTCCCTCAGAGAAATCCTGACATCTTAAAAGATAATGGAATGGAAGGGAAAAAAAGCCCTAACAGGAGGGAAGGAGATGGAACTTTAAAGATGATAAATTTCTAAAATTTCTTTGTGGGTGATAATGTCTTCAGAATCTACAGCAGAGGAGATAATATGCCCTTAGATTTCCCATCAGACATTATAAGTTCTCATGAAAAGTTTCCCAACTGGATGTGAGCTCATGACCATGAACTTTAAGTACCGATACCAACTGACTGGTATCCTGTTAGGGATGCAGCTGAGACCTTTCCCCCTTTGGTTCCCCCTTCCCTTCAGGATCCCCGATTCATTGCTGTGATCTTTGGCCATGTTAAGATGTATTTAGATTTAGACTCTTGGATGGCCTTTCTATAAACTGGTATTTGCATTGATCTAAGTTTATGACTAGATTGCTTTTACCATGATAGTCTTGGGATGTCTTCAGAGTCTTTTTAATGGGAGGAAACAAAAAACAGTTATACCCTCCTCAATGAGGAAGGTCCAGGCAGCAGTGGTTGAACAAACCCAGGCTCTACCAGATATCTGAGCCTGACCTCTATATCAGCCCACATGGAACAGTAACTTCTGAAGGAAAAAATTAAGGATGTTAATTATTTGGATGTTAAATTATTTGAACTTTAACTTGGAGGAGAATTTAATCTTTTAAACTATTTGCTTCTGGGAATTTCACAATATGAAGGAGTTCCTATGTAAATTTTGAGTATCTTTGCATTGTTAAGTAGTATTGATTAGTGGAATACATTAGTGTTGCACACTTTCTTGTATGACATATTGAACAGCATATTTGGCCATAATTTGTGGTGGTGAATGGTTTTCAGGCTTGGGTGTAGTACATTTTTGGAGTTATCTAGTTAGTGTATAGTCTTGAAGCAATTTTATGCTTCCTATCACCAGTCAAAAAGAGGAATCTAAAGGAGCAATAGATAGATTAGGAAATAAGCCCTTCAACACAAGTTGGACTTCACGAGGAGAGGAGAAGAGAGGAGAGGAGAGGGGAGGGGAGAGGTAGGAAGGGGAGGGGAGAGAGAGAGCGTGAGAGAGAGAGAGAGAGAGAGAGAGAGAGAGAGAGAGAATGCTGTTGGGTAGGTAGTGAGGTTGGAGTGGATCTGGGAGGCATCAGGGGAGTGAATACGGTCAAACACATGGTATAAAATTCTCAAATAATTTAGAAAAATATAATTAAAAAAGAAAGTGGCCCTTGAAGGGTGAGAATAATATTGAATAAATAAATATCATCTTGTGAAAGAAAGTTGTGTGTTGTTTTTAAAAACAATACTCTAGTGCCTTTGCCCAGGACTACAGCCTACACTTTGTCCCCTTCTGACTCCCTTTTGTTCCACCTAATTGATCTCAACAGGCCCTAACATGGCTTCCTTTTGAATCTGTGGATAAAAGACATACAGACAGTTTTGTTACCTTAACTTGCCTGCTAGGAACAATTTCTGGGTTCAGATACCTCTCACCTGGAAAGGCGAGCCCTTACCAATTTATTATCTCTATCTCTCCTCCATATCCTTGGCCACTCACATTTAGCGAAGCCCACAGGCCATAGCTCTCCAGGGGACTTACACGCATCCCTTTTCCTCCAAGCATGTCAGAAAAAGCGTCACTCTCCTTCCCTGTGCCTTCTTTTCCTCTTGGCTCCTGGAAGTCCCACTTGCAATTTGCTCCCAGTCTTTTTTATTTACAAATCAAGAACCAATTAGGGAACTAGAACTTAGTATTAGAACCTCCCCCTACAGAAAGTTATACATATTCTTGGCTTATAAAAACATCATGGTTTGTTCATTTCTATTATTGTGATAAAATACCTTCTGAACAAAAAGCAACTCAGGAGAGGAGGGGTATATTTTAAAACGTATAGTTTCTTGTAGTTCAACATTGTGAAGCAGTCAAGAAAGGAACTTTAAGCAGTTGATCATGCCACAATCATAGTGAAGATCAGAGAGAAATAAATGCATACATACTCACTCAACTGCACAAGTGAGTTTGTGCTTGTTTTGATTTCTCTACTCTTAACTCAGTTCAGGGCTCCTTGTCTAGGGAATGCTACTACCCATAGTGGGCAGGGTTTCTCACACCAGTTAACTTAAGATAACCCATCCCAAAGCCGTGTCTATATATCTACCCAAAGTAGACAATCCCTCATTTGAAACTGTCTTCCCAGGTGATTCTAGGTTGTGTCAAGTTGACAACTAAAGCTCACTATCATATGATTCATCTCTCAGAGGTTTAGAGCAAAAAATGATGGGAATGCTTGGAGAATCACTCCCACCCTCACTGAGTCCCATCGCTATCATCCATTCTAATTCTGTAATCGACTAGCTGACACTATTGTCTTTGACTGTGTCAAACCCAACTGACCAATACAAGATATTAATGGGTTCATTTTCTTAAAAAAATTCCCCTTTTATTGAGAATAAATTTTTCTCTCATATAGTATCTCTTGATTACAACCCCCTCCCAGAGCTACCCACTTATTATCTCTCATTAGAGAACAAACAGGCTTCTAAGGAATAATAAGAAAATGAAACAAAATAGGACAAAAATAACACATTGAAATTGGAGAAAACAAATAGAAGGAAAGAACCCAAGAAAGAGCTCAAGAAACAGATATAGATGCAAATATAGATGCAGAGTTACACATGCAGGAAATCCATAAAGACACTAAATAAGAAGCCATAATATATATGTAAAGGTCCTATAGGGTAAAAGAGAGAAAAATAAAATACAAAAGAAGAAAAAATTTAAGAGCCCTGACATGACATTATGAGATAAGAAACCTACACAGATGCCACTGAGTTTATTTTCTGTTGACTATCTACTGCTGGGCATGCAGGCTACTCTTAAAGTAGTTTGCTTCATCAGTGGGACTCCCTTGGAGAAGACTAAATTTTTATTTGCAAGTGGTTATCAGTTGGAGATTGCTTTTGGGTTAGGGATGGGGCATGTACTCACTTCTTCTTTCAGCCATAGGAGCCATTGGGTTCATTTTTTTCTGTTTGATGGGCTGAATTCCAAACACAAGGGTTTTTCCTTCCTTCCTTCCTTCCTTCCTTCCTTCCTTCCTTCCTTCCTTCCTTCCT
>JADRCD010226740.1:3353-18456 GCA_019843815.1 Montemys delectorum
CCTGTGCTGTAACGATCACCTCAGAGTCGCCTTCTTAGTCATTGTTAGGCACTGCCACTGATATAATGCTAGACAGATTGTTCTCAGTGTGCAGTCCACAGTAGCAGCCTTAGCATCAAGTCTGAGAAACATAAGTTATCAAGCCTGCCCCAGACCAACTTCAGAAGCCACAAAGTGAAGGAGCCCAGAAATCTGTTGGGGTTTGCAAGTCTTTAGCATGTTTCAGATTTGGCGCAAAGCCTGAGAGCTCCTGCACTAGGTTGCCTTCATTTCCTGGGCAGCTTGACTAGCAAAAGAAAGATGGTTGGCATCCTCCACTGACACCAGCTCTTTTCGTTCTGACTTAGCCATTCTCTAGAGTCTGTTGAGTGTCTGAGCTACTCAACCTGTAGGCAACTGCAGCAAATGGAGAGAAGTGTGGAAACATGGGCTCTTCAGGCTTCGGTGACACTCTCAATAGTCCCTGTCGAATTGGCAGTGATTTTGAGTGAGGATGAGACTGTCCCTAGCTCTAGGAATTCCCAGTAATAGACAGGTCCCCTTCTACTTTGGAAAATCCAAACCTCAGTGAGATAAATGGAATTCTTGAAGTTTATTATCAATAGATCAGTCCAGAGAAGATTTAGTTTCCAAATACAAATATGTATGGGCATGCACATGTGTCTATACATGCATACTTAGAGACCAACACTTAGCATACAATATTACTAATAAACCTCTGACTGCACAGTAATATTGATATATCTATTTAAATAATAATAGAATGCCTGTGGTGTTATATTAATAAGTATATTTAATGAGTTGTTACCTAGAACTCTTGATTCGAATTGTTTATTGCATGGAAAATAATTGCTTTTGATTACTTTATACAATCATAGTGACATTCAGATAAGCTTTGTTTATATATCTTTAATTTTGCATTTCCATATGTTTATATGTGTGTATGTGTCCTTATGGGTGCATATGGCACCACATATTTGTGGAAGCCGGAAGACAACTTACCAAAGTTGATTCTCTCCTTCTACCATATAAGCTCCAGGGATCAAACTCGGGTCCTTGGGTCTGGGAGCAAGCAACTTTATTCACAGAGCCTTCTCTGATGACTCAGTTTATATTATTTCCACACTCTGACATGCTCCTAGATTTTCTTCTCTAATTATTATAAACATTACACTCTTCTGCTCCATTCTTTATTTGCTTATTTTAAAGGGGAAAAGGGATAAGTTAAATGAAACATATGTTTATCTTCAATGTAAAGGTTGGAAATGTAATAGCACAAATTCTGGGAAAAACAAAATTTCACCTACACTGCTCACAAAGTATTCTTTTGTTGCTCTTTAAGCACTGAAGTGCACTGTGAGCCTGAAATAGCTCAAGCATTTTGACGATGTTTCAGTGAATAACACCCCATAGGATGCCACGGAGAGGAGAAACTTAGACAACAACAACAAAAGCCATTTTCTCTGCATTTACTTATAGTTTCAGAAACTCAAAAAGAGTTAAGTCATGCTGGAAATTGGTGAGGATTCATTGAGAAATCTTACCTAGGAAGAGTGGGCTACTAAGACTACATGATAAAGTCCCAGTGGAAGAACCTGGGAATGTGCTCTAACTGGGCACTCCCAAACAGCTGAGGTGCACTGCGACTTAGATGCAGATCCTGGCTCAGTCCATCTGGAATTTCTGGGATTTTGTACTGGCAACCACCCCCAGATAGTACTCATGTTCTGGTCCCTGCATTTATTCAAAGGCAGGTGGCACCAAAGCTCTCCAATCACCCATAGGATGATATGGATAAGAAGGAGAAGCTCTGCTTAAATTCTTTCTGAATTGTTAAAAGCCATGATTAAAAGACCATCACATTGAATTAACCATTTTTATAAAGGGCTCTTGGTTTCCTAAGGAAAGACACTCAGCAATGAATCTGAGTTTACTTTTAGTGTTATCCTAAAAGTTCTTAATTCTTAGAGCCTTGGCTACTCACGTAATATTGAGAATGATTCAGGATGTGCCATGCAGTACCCTAGGGATGAAATAAGAAACTTGAAGTCCAAATACAACACCAGTGATTTCAGAATGCCATAATCTATCATGATAAGGACTTTAGAGTCGGGCAATGGTGACACATGCCTTTAGACCCAGCACTCAGGAGGTAGAGACAGGCAGATTTCTGAGTTCAAGGCCAGCCTAGTCTACAGAGTGAGAGCCAGGACCACCAGGGCTATACAGAGAAACCCTGTCTTGAAAAACAACAACAACAACAACAACAAACAACAAAGATTCTAATAGGGACAGATCCACATCATCAGATGGAAAACAATCTGAGAACAGCCAAACAGATGGACAGGACATTCCTACTGTGGCTATTATATATTAATGACTCATGACTGTGTGTCCTCACACTTCATAGTGTGGTCTATTGTTCTTTCAATAAGCTAAGGAAGGAATCTCTTACTCTCTCAAATATTACTCATGTTTGCAACTTGCTAAAACAAGTAAGATCAATAAATAGTATATGGCAGTTCATGGGCCTAGAGTTCTGTAGTCTTTGACTATAGCATCTGTGTTTGGAATGGTTGCCTGAGAGACAAGAGACATCTCAACTTTCTAGTCACTAGACCTGTGTGCAAGGCCATAGTAGAGTCTCTAGCCTCCACAAGTCCTTGAAAAATTTGTAGCCCCATGATCCTTTTGAGGTAGAATTTCCAGAAGAGCCACTCAGCAGTCTTCAGCACCAGGAAGTCATTGCTGCTGTAAGTCTAACTGATGGCAGATAACAATGCTCTCCAGGTGACCAGAGGAAAGAGGACAGAGAAATGTCAGTTGTTTTCTATTATTATATCTCATGAGAAGAATTTTCTAGAATAGAATTTTATGTACTAGCGGAACCCTTAAGAGCCTTGACTATGGGTGATAAATCTCAAGTTTCCTGTGGATACACCATCACCTTTGAGAGCCATGACTCTGTCCTAAAACATTTAAACTACTTCACTGGAAAAGAAAAGTGATTCTAATTTGTGTCAACTTGACAAACAACAGAAACAACAATAAAAACCCTAGCTAGTAAAGTGCTGTATGGTTGAAGGGATGGCCTGAGGGGTTTGCTACTCATGCTAAGGGGGAAATGGGGGGCTCCATGACTTTTGACATACATATTTATTAGACAAGTTCAAGGTCACTCTAAGAATACATCTAAGTGTGACTAATTCTAATAAATTATTATTAGAGATAGCATAGAACACAACCCAAAGAATATAGCACTATGCCTAAGCCTCTCCCCTTCCATATCACACAAGGGTTTTGAACTTCTGACCTGATTTCAATAGATGCTAGTTATCCTTCTCCTGGTTTTCTTTCTCACCTAGAAATAATTGATTCTCTTGCTGCTATTAACCTACTTCCTTCACGTCCAGGATGGTAGCTACCCAGCCCCCATCACAACTGACCACCCTGACTGTTGTGACCCTGAATGATGCTTCTGGCAGCATGGTGGGTAAGGGAGAAAGAATATCACAATAATGATGTTGTTTGATGAGGCATCTGTTGGGATACCCATAAGTAAAAACTGACTTAAAAGAAGCTCCAAAAAGTTTTCAAGAGAATGGGAACATGATCAGGGCAGGTATCAAGTCTTCCAGGTCTTGAGAAAGACATGTCACATGAAAAGTCGTAAGAGAAAAAAGGGCATTTTGTGATCATTTTAAACCATTAAGTGGAATATGATAGGAGAATTAACCTTTACAAAACAAAGATGTTAGTGAATGATTTAAGAAAGCTTGGTGAAGTGTCCCACATACCATCCTGTGTGCATGGGACTTTTCGAGTATATCTGGTTTATACAATATTATAATTTCCTAAACTGTGTACCTACACTTTCATATAATTAAGGCTATGTGCCTGCAAAACAACAACAACAACAACAACAAATTTATGTTACACAAAGAATGCTCCCTGGTACTTGTCACCTTTACCTCTGTGCACTAGATAATTAGCCTGCTGACAACAAAATAAAGTGTCTCTTGTACTAACCTATTTTCCCCCTAAACCTATATAGTTAATGCTTAAAAGGTTCGAACATAATTTTGAAAGTTATCTCTTCCCCATTGTGTGACATTGGGCAAGTCATTTATCCTTTCTGGATTCAGATTACCTCCTGATCAGGAAAAGGGGATGAATAAGGAAATAGATCCAAGCTTTAGCTTTCATATCACTTGAACTTCACGCAAGCCATAATTATATATTTTAATTAATTAACTATATAACTATATCAAATGAGCCATACAAAAGCTAATTATAACATTATATCATGAAACAGAGAAGAAGAAAGGTAATGGCTTCAGAAGTAAAGAGCTTGCTTAGCAGCTAAGAGCACGGATGCTCTTGTAAAGGATCTAAGTATGGTTCCCAGCACCCATCAAGTGGCTCAGAACCATCTATACCTCCAGTGCCAGGGGATCTGACACCTCATCTGGCCTCCTCAGACACCAGCATACACGTGGGGCACAGACATGTAGTCAAAACACCCATACATACAAAATAAAATAATGACAAAATTTTACGATAAAGGTAATGGGAGGGAAAAGAAAGAAATATATATTTTTTCTCTCATGTACAGAATGTGAGTATATAACATGAGATCATGAGAAGGCTTACTTGGGGGATGGGAAAATCAAGTAGCCAAGTAAAATCAGTGGCCAGTCTTCCTGGAAACCTAAGCATCACTGCCTAAGAAAATGAAGCCACTAGGACAAGGTCCATTTTTTTATAATGCTGATGAACACATGGTCCAGGTTCTACTCTACATCTGCAGAGACCAACTGAGAAGGGAAGTATGGTTACTTCAGATTTGCCTGCTCACATCAAGAAAGGTCCCTTGACTGCAAAACAAATATTATTTGGAGGCTTCAGTTCACTGTTTGGAATGGAAATAGAATGGATGGTGTTAATTGAAGTATCCGAGTTGTCGTTTTATGAATATTTTAGTTCCGTTATAAATTACTCATTTGCTCAGCTATGTCAGTGTTCTTTCCCCCCACTTGCCTTCCCATGCCTCATGACATCTCACTGGTAAATAATTAAAGGGTATCAGGATTAAGTCAAAGAGAATTTGACAGGAGGATACCTGATGATGGATAATGTTAAAGTTGGCCACAAATAACAAGTATCTCTTAATTAACACAGCTAAAGGAAGTCCCTACCGTCTCTATCAGTGAGGACTTAGTTTCATCCCCTCTCCACTTCTAATGTCACCTTACTTCCACTGTGGTAATGCCTTTTAACTCTCAAGTGACAAGTAAGGAGTTTTTGATTATTTGAATGTATCTCCTCAAGAGGTGTTACCGCTGTGACAGTATTAGGGATTGGAACTGCCAAGAAACCATCTAACCTTGAGGACTACTCTTCTTAAAGGGAAGAGAGCTCTTCTTTGTGAGTGGGATGAGGGTTCCTTCTTGAGAAACGCAAACAGTTAGCACTCTCTTGTGCTTTTACTTCTACCACAGGAGGACCTAAAGAAAGTTCTCATCAAATGAGATATAGCACTTTGAACTTCAACTTCACAGCTTTAGAAAATTTAAAAATGAATTTGTGCTCTTTACAGATTATTCATATCCAGCATTCTGTCACAGCAGCACAAAGCATGAGCCTATGTCTAAGGATTTTGTTTGAAAGGTCACTTCTTGATATGGTTTCAATATAAAATGTCCCCTGCAGGCCAGATCCCCTGATAATACTCTTTGGGGAACTTAGGAAACATTTGAGAAATAAAACCAAGTTGGAGAAAGCAGGCTGCTCTTAACACATCCTTAAGGGTTAATAAACAGCCTGTATCCTGTCCTTCTCTTCTGAGAAATTATATAGAGATGATGAGCTCTAGCTACCTGATCTTACTATCATGGAGCAACCTTCCACCTAGCCAAATGCTATAATGGACTGTACTCCCTTAAACCAAAAGCCAAAATAAATCCTCCCTCCTTAGTTGCTCCTTGTCAGGTACTTAGTCAGAGTGACAAAAACAGTAACTAATATAGCTTATTAAACTGTTAGTTTTCTGTCTTTCACCTACTAAGTCCTAGAGCATAGTGTCCTAAATAATATTATTGACCAAAAGGTGAAGATATTAATGTGATTGACTCTTTCTCTCTGGACCACCAGAGCTAAGAGAGATAAATACAGAAAACAAATAAAGAGTATTCTAGCTGTTAACACAGGTAACAAAGGAAGACAAAGAGGGAAAATTCAGCCAAATGGGAAAGAACACAGAGAGAAAGATGGAGCAAGTTTGAAAGTGCTTAGGGGAAGCTGTCATATGTTCACTACTGCATGATGTCACTAATTAAAAAATGATTGGAGAGAAAATGTGTCAGCTAAAACATAACTGTTATGATCAGACCAGCTAAGTTATCAAGAAAAGCAATATCTTCATATATATGTATATATGAAAATATATTTTCATGTATATATTCATATATAATATATTCATATAAATACTCATATTTTCATATATATGACTATGTAGCAAGCATATATATACACACAGGGATGATCAATATAAATTCTTCATTTAATTCATAAAAGTTTTTAATGCCTCTATACCTTTAGAGACATACTATAGAATTGTAGAAAGAATGCACAATTATAAGTGATGTCCCTTTGGGACATACCCTTTGCACAGTTCTTTTCATAAGTCCTATCAGTGTCCTGATCCATAGAGCTGTTTGTTGACCATCCAGAAAAATACTCTATGAAACCCAACATAGTTTTAAATTCAACATATATTTTCTCTTACTTCAAATATATAAGCTCAGTAAAATAAAATAAAAACAGTTTAAGGCATGCTGGGTAGTGGTGGAGCATGACTGTAGTGGCAGTACTTGGGAGACAAAGGTGGGTGGATCTCTGAGTTTGAGATCAGTATGATTTACATAGAGAGTTCAGGAAAACCAAAGCTACACAGAGAAACCCTGTATCAAAAACAAACAAACAAAATGTTTAATACCATGTACATACTTTTGAAGAGAGAGAATGTTTGTATGCATGTGTATATGTGTGTACTCATAGGTCACATGGTTGCAGGTGCCCACAGAGGCCAGAAAAAGGAGTCATAGTCCCCAAAACAGGAGTTCCATAGAGTTGTAAGCCACCTGATATAGGTGCTGGGAACTGAACCCATGTCCTCTTGAAGAGCAGCAAGTGCTCTTAGCTACTGAGCCACCTCCAGCTCTTCAGTGAACATATTGCTGTATCCTAAATTACAGCATATCTGTGGCCAGCCATTACTAGCCACATAATCTTTTGAAAGAACATTTTCAGGCTTTTGATGCTGTTGTTTCTAATACTGACTTTTGTTGTTGATGTTGCTGTTGTTTTATCCTTAAATTCGCTTTGTTGGTGTCCTACTTTTAGAGGTGTACTTTTTCCTTTCTGAGACCGGATAAAGAACCTCTTAGGTCTGGGAAGACATTTGGGTTTGGATGACATAAGTAATTTCATTCAGCAACAAATTTAAAACCATGCAGTTGAGCTCCTCTGCCCTCCTGCCCTTAGCCCATGGACTCAGCCAGAGCTTCTCATCTGTGCTCGTTCTGTCCTAGAAGTTGGGTTGGCTAGAGGTTGGGTTGGATGAGAGTTTTACACAGCCTGTGCCCTGCAGTCGTGCCCCCATTCTAGAGCTGCATCAAACATAAAGCAAACAGTGTGAATGTTCTTTTCCCCTGTGCTTGGTACAATTAGACAGCATTGCTCTGCACACTAAATGCTCCCAAAAAGTAAGAAATATATTAGATAGGAAGGTTATTATTGCCCTTTGGCCTAAAACTTTAGATTGGTTCACATATGTTTCCAATAGAATCTTATATTAAGATGCCTTTCTTATCAATGTGCTATGGCAATTATCTGTATGGTGGTGGACTATTATTTTTCCAGCAAGGTAATAAAGAACCTCACAGGGATGTCTTCACAGGTCCTTTCTAGAGTAGTTTTGCCTTTTGGATCTTATTTGCCTGATTTTCATGAATGGCCTGATATTCAACAGAATGAGGTTAAGGATGCACCTTGATCATACTTAGGGATGAATGTGTTTGGACAAGGGACTTCTATTCTTTAAGAACTCAGTAGCATAGCTCCCTCATCCATGCCCCACTCCTTGACAAGGGCAGATGAAGGGTCTAATAAACTTGGATCATGACCCTTTGATGGAAGAGATGAAGAGGAACACAGCTTCACTGCCCATGTCAGGCTTGTAATTACAGTGACAGACATGGATCTGCATGACCAGGAATCAAACAAACATAGGCATCTGGGGTGCAAAATTCTACCTTCGAACCACCCCAGTACTTGGGGTGACAAGAATGGGCCTTTACAGTACTACCACAGACATAGTAGAAACTCCACTTCAACAGACCCTCTGAGAAGTTCTCACTAGTGTTAAGGAAAATGAGCTATGTTTTGAGTGATAAAACAAACTTCATATATTAAGTTTCAAATAATATCATCTTTTATGCTTTCATGCCCCTCCCCTCAAAACCCAGCTGACCCTTATGTGTTTCTCAAGCCCTCTTGGCTTTGCACTTCTTCTCGGTCCAATTCAGCCTCTAGTTTCCACTATGATGTGCAATCTAGCCAGTTTATTTCTTCAAGTGCATTGAACTAAATATAAATGAAAACAAAATCCTCAAAATATGAAGATACCATAAAAGTAGTGTCTATGGGAAATGTATAGACACTGTGTAGTGTCTCAGAGCAGTGTCTATGGGAAATGTATAGACACTGTGTAGTGTCTCAGAGCAGCCACTTTTATCTCTGACTTTATCATCTCCCTCATAGTCTTCCCTCTCTTCTCAGCATATTCCAAGTTGGTGTAAGGAATCCTTAAATCTTGTTACAATTCATTATCCAGCAGAATTCCATTCTACTTACCTTTGCTGTCTAAAGCCCTTTCTCCATCTAATAATGCCTCCATTTTTGCCTCCTCTTGCCCTCTATGCTTCTACCAGGATGTGCCATGGTAATGATAATGATTGTACACAATAGCTGTTAAGTATAATATTTGGAAAGCCTTAGGTTCTATGCCCTTGATTGGAGAACGTCTGTCTTACACCATCCTCTAATAATTTGCCTTTCCCATTAAAATTGCTTTGTGTTTGTCTATCCAAATAGGTAGGACCTGGAGGCACACAAAATATGGTAAGACAAGCACAGACATTGGGCACCTTTCATTCTAGTTCCCATTTGAGATACTGAACAGACATTTCTGGTTAACCAATCTGTAGCTAGCCATGAGAAAGTGAGTCTTTCTGATATGAGATGGAGGATCCAGTTTAGTTCTCTTGCATAAGCTCTGATCCTAGCAGATATGGACAAGTCTCATATGTATCCATAGGCTTCTGAAGGCAGCAGACCCTGTGTATGACCAAGTGGGCCAGGAACACATAGCTGGGGTTCACATCGCATATTTGGTCTAGCATATTATCACTGTCATTCAGAATATTAGCAGGACTAGAGGAAGCCCAAATGGTATCAGCTCATCAAGGAGAAAGAGTTGTGGTCTGGCCAGAGCAAGACTGAATGGATACTTCAAAACGACATGCGGTTTGGGCACTGGGCAGCATGCAGTCCCATCAGAGACCAGATGGCTTGCACTTTGAGGACTGTTATTTAAGAAAGAGCTTGATAACTCAACAAAGATCTAAGAACTATTTGTCCTTGGTGATCATCCTTCCTTCTTGTACAACCAGATATTCTGGTGAGGGGACAGAATAAGACCTAAGGACTGGAGAAGTGTATGCAAATCATCTTCTTTAAATTATTACATGACTTAAAAGAATGGTCCAGGATAGGACTGGTTAAAGATGGTCCCAAATGTCTGCTGTTTGGTGGATGGATATTATGTGAGCACACTCAAGATAAAACCTCTTGAGTATACTCCTGTGACTCACAGCAACTGCAAAACCAAATTTCCATTACCTCTAAAGTGGGTAGGGAGGTTGGACATGATAACACTAGGGAGACAAAGTCAGACAGACTTTAGTGTGTTCAAGGCCTTTGTGACCTGTAAAGTGAGTTTCAGGACAAGCAGAGCTACATAGGGAGACCCTATCTCATTAAATTCAGATGATAATGATGATGATGATGATGATGATGATGATGATTTTGATAGGTAGAAGAAATCAAAGGGCTCCATCCCTTTAGACAGCTATAAAAGGATGTCTCTCTCTGCTTAATCTCCACAATTTATTGACATTCTTTATGATTTTTAAAATTTATGTCCATGTTTTGAAGATCGCTTCCTGGTGAAGAAGCTGCTAAACGTATTTGTAAATAGTATCTCTTGCCCCTATTCACACCAGCACCTGTGGGACTATAGATGCCTTTTTTCTGACATTTGAGAGTATTAAAACAGCTCCAGAGCTGAAGAAAACATTTTCCCTGTAATCTCTGAAAAGTTTAGTTGCCAAGGCGACAGAGGCCTTAGCGACCAGGTAAGCAGGCTTTGGCTCTATATTCACATGGTTACTTGGTGAAAGAATAAATGGGAAAGGTGGGGATGACTGGGGGGAATGGATGCTAGGATTTCTTGATTCTTAAGCCTAAAGTCTCTTTTATTATGTAATTATAAGAAACCCAAACTTACCCTTTTAAAATGGAATAGTTTTTAGAAAAGATTGCAATTTAGTCTCCATACACTTGGTACAGTGAAATGCACAGGCCATCTTCATGTCCACCATCCATAGCAACACTCTAAACACTAAATATTTGCAAAAGCTTTAAAAGATGGCAGAATAAATGATAACCCCTAAAAGTACACTCTCCTGTCAAGGAAAATGTGGTGATTGAATAAGAATGTACCCATAGTTTCCAGCATTTGAATATTTGGTTCTCAGGTAATGGCACTATTTGGGGATGTTTAATGGGGCAGCCTTGCTGGAGGAAGAGCATCATTGGGGGGGATGATCTTCTGTTGCAAGACTTCTATTTGGCCCTATCTATGTTGTGCTTGTGGTTAAAGACATAAGCTGTCAGCTTCTTGCTCCTGCTGCCAGATCTGCTACTTGCTACTATGTTTCCAGTTGTGAGGGACTCTTATCCCTCTGTAACTGTAAGCCCAAATAAACTCTTCTTCTCTGTTGCCTTGGTCATACAGTTTTATCACAGTAACAAAAAGTAACTTGTAAAACCTCAAAAAGCATTTCCCTCTGCCTCTCTCTCTCCTTCCCCTTTCCCTATCTCTTCCACCTCCCCCTCCTCTTAACCTCTTCCCCTTGTAAAGGGAAGACAAACCATATCACCCTGAACCAGAAGGACAAAGAGGCTGACTGATTGGAGCAAGAATACAAACACAGTTTGTGATTTCCAAGATCTCCAACTAATCTTGCTGATAAAAACTCCCATGTTCCACCACCAACTGGTCTTAGATGTTAACTATTAGGCATCAAAAGGAGAAAAGTTGAGAAAGAGGAGAGGAAAGATATAATAACAGCTAACAGCAGACTTGTGGATGAATAGGCCTGGGCTTATATAACTACACAAGACAACAGTAGAAAGGACATAGACAAGCTTTTTAATATCCTATAATTTACTTATTACATTACCACGAACCAGTTCTTACTGCCTCATCCAATACAGTGAACTCAAATAGTTCTTCATATTGTCTGGTCTGCCAGAAATGGTCTCTTCCAAGATAACTAGGACCTCGGATTCAAGGAAGACAAAATACTAAAAACAAGAAAGTGAGTTTTGCATTCTTGGCTGTAGTCCATCTCCAGCCAGAAGCCAGGGATGATTGTCTCCATAAAATAGTATTTTTATCTATTTATTTCCTATTGACTTTAATGTTCTTAGATGTTTGCAAAGAATTGTCTCATCAGCTGGTTCATGATGCGGTTTGAGGTCATACAACTATACTCTTCAGGTGAAAAGGAATCACACAATTTTGAAAAACTGATTCAATATGAATTTCTGTCTCTTTTAAAGAATTAAAAATATTCTACCATGCTTCCTAGGCCTTTTAATATTTTTAAATCATACCGGTAAGCAGTAGATCAAATAGTTGCCAGAAGAAAAACTACTGTCTTCACTCCTTTTTGAAGCTGAATTCTGGTTTGTTTTGTTTGCTTTTAGGTAGTGTGTAATTCAGGTTGTCCTCAAGAGTGAAAAAGCCTCCAATACCCCTATGCCAACCCCCAGTGCTGGGATGATAATCATGTACAGCTAGGGTTCAAGTTCAAGTCAATAAAGTTCGCAGGCTCCAAGCTCTTGTATATGGAACCTCTGTGCTCACAAGAAAATTACTGGACAGTGGACACAGGAAACCTTGGTTTGTTCTAGTGAAAATTGAAGAAGTAAACAAGAAATAATATATAATTATAGTAGATACTTAATGCATAATTAATTAAGTAAAAAGTAACTGATGCTGTATAGAAACATGCTATTTTATGGTCATGTAACTCTTAGTGGTTTATCTTCAAAGTTGTTTTGTAAAGTCTAAAATATTAACTTAAATTTTTTACCCTCTGTAATTGGCTGCAAATCCTATTAGTGAGCTTTCTCTGTTAAATAAGCATGCTACAAGTTACTACAGGGCTAGAGGGCATAAACTGTAAACACAGGCACATTTGTTTCAACTTCATAGCTAAATGTTACATTCAGAAGGTCAAATAGCCATAGGAGGTGAAAAATAGACTAAAATAATGACATCTCATAGTTTCTACTAAAAAGTAAGTTTGAGGACTAACACTCTGATAGAACAGTTTCCAAAGGATTCAAGTCAACAAGTTCTTAAGCCTGCTTCAATACTTTAATTTCTAACCTGAACTTCCTGTCCTATGGGACATTCTGTCAACACTGGAATCCAGACTTGTGTTGCAGCAGATGCTGGCCCAATACTAGTGTATGCAGAATAAGTCAAGAATCCTTTCTACATAACCTTCCTTTTCCCTCACATAGATCAGAATTTTCAATTAAACTCCTATTTAATTTTTCTCTTCCCTTTAGAATACTAAAAGGGATATTGTTTTCTGATTCTTCTTAATTGTTCTCCTTTTTTCTGATACAAATCAATTGAAACATCATAACAGCTTCAAATTAATTACACTATTTCCCTCTGCTTGGATGGCTATGTACACATCTCAGAACTCCATGACTGCACTCACATTACTAATAATGCAGGAAGCTCTTTGATGGCTGGATATTTACACTTGTCCAAAGCAACTCACCTTTCACATGGCATGTCTTTGTGTTTCAAAGCAGGATAAAAAGGGCATTGGCAGTTTGGGTTTACTATGACTAAAGAATAAGAATCTGTTATCTTTTAAAATTAATCTTGTCTGAAGAGAAGCAAATTTGACTCAAAAGCAGCAGTTCTCGTGGTAGTTGAGCAGGTTCGTGGTCATCTCTGCTGAGTGTCTACAGCTAGAGGTTCAAGTCACCAGACTGACTTCAGTTGCCCCTGACTGTTTCACACATCCCTACAAGGAAGTACAAAACCAGTTCTAAAAAGAAGCCATTTTAGAACATCTGGGCCAACTTAGAATGGATGTTTGTTTGTTGATTTGCCCATACTGTGTGAGATGGGATCTGGTTATCATGCTGTCAAAGAAGAAAAAGCCCTGGAGTATTAGTTTGGAGATCAAAACTAATTCTTTGTTCTTGTCTCTAAAACTGGTATGGCAGGGTAGCTTTGGTGGGCTGAGCAGGCTATGTGCATAGGAAACCTCCTGTGGTATCCAGCAATGTGGGGCACAGACATTTGTTTGTCTGGGCAAATGTACTGTGGAGTCCTTTACAATCAATTTTCTCACAATAGGACTTTATTATTTTCAGACCAGTTTTAAAATTAGGGTTTTTTTTTTTAAAGATCCAGTACCCAAAAAGGATTAAAAACTACACAAAAATCTACCACAGCTTTATGTTTTCTCTTTTGCTGTTTTGTAGTTAGTGTTAGTTGTTGGTTGTTGTTTATTTATGTGTTTGTTTGATTTTAATACCTCTATTATCTTCTTATTTAAATATCTCTGTGTGTGTGTGTGTGTGTGTGTGTGTGTGTGTGTGTGTGTGTGTGTAGTCCTTAATTAACTGGCAACATAGAAATTTGGTTAAAGAAAAAGAAGAAGTTAGGAGTTTTGTATTATAAGAATTAGAACCAAGGAGCTCCATAATTATCCAATATCCATTCAATATTGCAATATGGTTAGAAATATACATGATAGGATTTCAGGAGTCTTCTGGCTTCTTCTTTTAAGGTACTGGTCAACTTTGGCCACAGTATAGCATTTATGCTGAGTTACCAAGCAGTCATCAGCATAGGTTCTTTTGTGAGTCTATGGCAACCAATCAAATTGTACATCCTTGGCTATCCTTAGTGCCACTCAATACTTCTGCCCCTTTTCTCAATTTCTGCCATTACACAATCAGTTATACAAGGAGTACACTTGGCATGTAGACAGTCTACTATTGGTGGCCCCAAGTCCAAAGCCAATTTAGATTTCATAAGAAAGTTGATAAAATTGGTATCAACAAGGATATGGCAAGGTGGACCCAGTTAAGCACTATACTAGAAAAATAATCAGGAAGGGTATTAGGGGACTTCTCTTCCCTTCAAAACACTGGGATCTTTCTCTTCTGCCATTCTAAGCTTTAAGCTGTCAGCTTTTTATCCTTTTCTATAAGTCTCTCATCTCTGAGACTAAGCCTTCACTTTATAGTCACATATTTTCTTTTTTTCTTTTGCTTCCCCCAGTTCATGAAACTCTTCTGTTTCATCCCTGATCACCTTGTTTTATTTATTTTTACATGTGTTTATTGTTTGGTTTGGGGGGGGGGGGGTCAAGGGACTGAAGTGCATATTTTATATATCAAAGCAGGCCTGGCCTCCAGGTTCTCCTAGCATGCCTCAGTACTTACCTGACATACCCTGCCTCCAATCCTGATCTTTCCAGCCCAGGGGCTAGGCTGCCGTTCCCCTAAAGATTCTTCCCTATATAATCCAGACATTTTTGCATTTTTGGTCTTCTTCTTCTTCTTCTTCTTCATCTTCATCTTCTTCTTCTTCTTCTTCTTCTTCTTCTTCTTCTTCTTCTTCTTCTTCTTCTTCTTCTTCTTCTTCTTC
>JADRCD010226740.1:27502-39157 GCA_019843815.1 Montemys delectorum
TAGCCCTGGCTATCCTGGAACTCACTCTGTAGACCAGGCTGGCCTCGAACTCAGAAATCCGCCTGCCTCTGCCTCCCAAGTGCTGGGATTAAAGGCTTGCGCCACCACCGCCCCGGCCTCCTATTGAATATCTTACAGCTTCCAGTAACAATCCATTACTGAAAGAAGTCAAGCCAGGAACTCAAGTAGGAATGCAGAGGCAGGAACTGAAGCAAAGGCCACTCTGGAGCGCTGTTTATGGCCTTCTCTTTAGACTTGGCAGCAGCTATCTTTCTTATACTTCCCAAGACCACCTGCCCAGGGGTGGCACCGCCCACAATGGGATGGGCCCTTACCCATCCCTCAACAATCAAGACAATGCCCCCAGCCTACAGGCCAATCTACTGGAGGCATTTTTTTTCAGTTGACACTTCCTTTTCTCCACAGCTCTAGCCTGTGTCAAGCTGACATGAAACTAAGCAGCACAGACTCGTCCTTCTGTGCATCTGCTTAGTGGGAAGGTAAAATTATTCTGGTGCTCAGTTCTTTGAGCAGCTGCATAGACACTGATGCATCAATGTGGGTTTTGCTCAATGTCATCAGAAGACAGGCTGTCCCTCAGAGCACGTCTTAGGAACATACTTACACATAGGGTATACACAGTTAGCAACTGTGTGGATTGACTTGAGTGTGTTTTCTTTTTTGATCTATTTCTTTTTGTTAATATGCCTCTTCTGCTTGAACTTTAACTGTTGTTAGTATATCTGAGTGTTTATGCTTACAAAGATTATATTAGTATAGCCTACTGAACTGTTCAAAATGGCCACAAAATATTCTTTGCATTTCCATATGTGTGAAATAAATTTCTCTTTAAAAGTATAACACATTTGAGAGTTTAGACTTCAGATTTTTATATATAAGATTGTAACAAGCTATGCATGACACTCGATTGTCATTCAGGTTTTGATGCAAACTTGGCACTGTGTGTCTAAAACAATGACAACATAAGCATTGCCCTTTAAACTCCAAAACAAAAACCTCACCATCTGGGAGGCAAAGCTGGAATAGACCCTTCACAGGATGGACTGAGCTCGGTTAGATAGTTATTAAGACAACCCAAGGAGAAGACATGCTACTCACAGAGAATAGAAATTAAGCACAGAGATGCACATCTTAGAAACATGGGCAAACTCAGTGAATGTAGAAACATATGAAAGCCTTTGGGAGTAAGTTTGTATAGTGAGTGGCTGTAGGGCCCGGGAGATGGTTCAGTGGGTAAAGGTGCCTCCAGGCATGATGGCTTGACTTTAATCTCTGGAACCCATGTGGTGGAAAGAGAACTGATTTCTACAATTTGTTTTTCTGGCCTCCACCAGTTCACTGTGACACACACACACACACACACACACACACACACACACTTAAGAAAGAAAGGAAGGAAGAGAGAGAGAAGAGAGAGAGAGAGAGAGAGAGAGAGAGAGAGAGAGAGAATCCCAGAAAAGGTAGTTGTAAATCAGACCCCTTTTCTTCCATGACTGGAACATGCCAAGAGTATTTACTTACACATAAGATCCAAGCATAAATGAAATACAAGAGCCACTGCAAATTTATTGTATGAGTCTGACAATAGATGGGACCCCCTTTAAGATGTTTGTGAAACCATCTTACCAAATATTTCTTACCATTAATAAGTATTTTATTCCCATGGGGGAAAACGCACCTGAAATCCTGCCTTCCTTTGGTCCTTCTGACAAGCTGGAACTTCCTTCTATATATAACAACGATTTACAGTTATTCATTATTACTGCATCTTCCCCAGAAGACTGTGACTCCTTTACAGGGCTTTCTACCTCTGCATCTGGCATAATGCCTGCTTCATGGTGAGTGCTTAGTAAATATTTGTTGAATGATTTAATAGAGATCGCTACTATGTGTGGTTGATTTCGTTTAAATACTTCTGTCCAATCTAATCATAAAGGAAAGGTGTTCAGGAAGAAATCTGAATGAAAAAGACTTCCACAGAGACAAGATTGTTGATAACAGCTAATTGAAATATCTTCAAGTCGGCTCCATTACCCTTACCCATGATCCTTTGCTTCTGCTGGTTTCATCATCTTTCAATTCCCTTGGCCTTATGGTATGTGGTTGCAGTTACATAGCAACGTTATTTTCTTACTCTCGGCAATGGGCAATTTTCCAGTGGATCCACCGTACAGAGATGAAGATGAGGTTCCTAGGTCGTGTTTAGGTAAGTTCACACCATGACAATATAGTGTAATAACGCCCTCCTGTGCAGAACGTCTCCCCCAGGTTCAGTGCAAGGATCTGATCTTCACCCCTACACCTCAGCACTTTCTCTACCTGTCAACCCTGAAAAGTACTCTCAGCGTTTCTCCTGTTGTCCTGGCTCGTCTGCCGTAGCTTTGTATGCATGCCTGTGTGTACACTCATTCATCCATTCATTTGTTTCTTTTGAGAAAACATTTGATGGAGCTTTAGCCTTGGGGCTCACTTCAGAGTGTGGATGTAGGAACCATCTCCACTGCTGCGATGCTTTGTTGTTTGGCTTTCAGAAGAGAAGCACTCTGGCATAAAGGGTTCTAACTATTTATGTCGATAAACACTGCCTGCAACAGGGGCTGGCAGGTGGGAAGGTTTTACATGGGGTCATGCTGTGCAGTGGTATGTGGAGCCTATACCCTGACATCCAGTGGACCAGAGCATCCTCTTGCTGCATCCTGGGCTTCATGGCACTTACAAGGAATGATCTTTAATCATTTTGATCTCAAAGCAATTGGAATCAGGGTGAACGGCAGAACAGAGTTTTATCATTTAAAGAAAAAATATATATATCTCTGTAGATAGCCCTTTTGGCAGGAGAGGGAAGCACTTTCTTGATAAAGGGAGTGCAGAGCTGAGCAGGGAATCTGGACCCCAGCTAGGTGCTTAGATCAGGGGTTCACTTTCTCCATCACTCAAAGTCCACCAATGAAACCAGCAAGATTTCAAAAGATTAAGCAAAATAACCATAACAAAAGGGCACAAATACTAGTTAACAAAATTATCAGGATGGGTTTGGAGCTAGGTGTGGGAAGTGATTTGAATTCCACTTTGCCTAGCAGTCTTGAATGTAACCTTTCCTTGCCTCAGTTTCCACATTTATAAGATTGTGCAGAACACCCTTACAGATTTCATGCCAGGTATGAACAAGAGGATACCTAAATAAAATGTTTGGCTGAGTGCCTGGTATGTGTAATAAGCCCTCAGTAAATGTAAAATGCAATTCTTGTTACTAGTGATGCTAAGATTATTCAAACAGCAGGATCAGGCTTCTCTGGGGAGAAAGAAAAGGGGGATTCTTATATAATCATGGTGCAATAATCAAGAGAGAAACTGATATTGGTAGCATGCCATTCAGAGGCCCCATTTTTCTGTAGATATCTTTTTTCCACTCTGTAATTCATTCCAGGGTTGTCCCTTTTATATATTCATTTGTTATGTTGTCTTAGTCTCCTCCAACCTCTCGATGTGTCACTGACTCTTCTGATAATGGCCTACTGTAGTGAGTTGGCCAGGTAATCTGCAGAACTTCTAGGGCTGTTTTGGTTCTCTCATGATTAGTCTATAAATTGACATAAGGAAGAGTGTCATGGAGACCCCGTGTCTCTCAGAGCATGCGCTCACAGGCTCTAGATCTCAATGTTCTTCAAAGCTGGGAAGATCAATCTCATTGGACAAATTTCTCCTGAAACTTTTGTCACAAATGTATACAGTAATTAGCATATCCCTTTGGTGACTGTGTTTCTCTCACTCTCTTTTTAGTTTTCTTTACCTGTTGTTTTGATTGATGGATGTGTGCATATGTCATTTGTGCACAAGCACCTGAAAGGGCCAGGAGAGTGTCTGAGCCCCTGGAGATGGAGCGACAGGAGCTGTGAGCTATCCAGTGTGATGCTGGAACAAGCTTGGAACTCCTGGAGGAGCAGCATGGGCTCTTAACTGCAGAGCCATCTCCCCAGCCTTCCCTTTATTCATTAATTAATTTCCTCTAACAATAATGTATGTAATACACAATGTATTCTGTTAGTTTTCACTTAATACAATTACTCTTTTTTCTTTTGTGGCTCAAACTGTTAGAACTTCAGCCCCTGGGGCCCATTTTTATGTCCTTGACTTTTCTTCCCTTCCCACTTGCTCACTTGTTGAACTGTGAGGTGACGCTCAGCTCTGCCTCTAGGGACAGAGGCATTTCTTCAAAAAATGGCATTTAGAAATCATGTCCTAGTTGCAAAGTATTTTCTGGTTACCTGGCCTCCTCAGGGGTACATGTGCAGTAATTATTGACCACACACATCTACACATCTTAATTTCTGCATCTAACTCTACCACTATTAAAACAAATGTGAGCTGATGCCAGTGCCTTGGAATCTAGTACGGTACCATGCCAGACTTCCCAGCTTTCCCTTGCTTGTTTGCAAACTTCTTAATCTTTCAATGAAAAACCTGGCCAATTCCTTTCTGTAATATGTATATTAATACATTCATCCCTACAGAACCACTTACCAATATTACTGTGTGAGACTTATTTCTCAAACGAGGTGAACAATCCCTGGACTGTCCCTTTTGACTCCACCTTCTGCAGTTCCTGTTGCAACGCTTGCTGGTCTCCAAAGCTGTGCATGCCCACCGGCTCCCACACTCCCTACCACCTGCACTTATTATAGTCTGGACTTGTCAGTCTGTGCTCCTTTTCTGTTTTCCTAATACTTGGCTTGTGAGGTGCAGGTCTATAGTTCTGTGGGTCACATCTCCGTCTCTAAGGATGATTTCTAACTGAGCCCTCATTTCTTTATACTTCTGCTCAGTAGCTTCTATCTGCCCATATCCAACTTCCATCCTCCTTTTTTTGTTGCTACAATTTTACCTTTTCCATAACATCGTACAAATGAGGTTGGAATATGTATGCAGATGTGTGTGTCTGTCTTCCACCTTGAAGAAAGTGCATCTAGAACTCACTCATGTTGTCACATGTGTCCACAGTTGATTTCTTCTTATTGAAGAGAATTAGCATATTTTTCCATGATCCTGATTTTAGTGATTACATCTGAGTCTATTGTTAACATCTGCATATGTGTGCATGTATATCAGTTTCTCAATTCACTTAGTTATTATGAGTCATGTGCCCAGTATTTGCTTAATACTTAAAGCCCAGGAACTTTTCCCCAAAGTGTCTGTCCTGTGTTGCCTGCCCACTAAACTTTGGGTTCTCTCTGCTCAGCTTCATCTTGCCCATGGCATTGGGGCTACCACGTTCATGTCCCTTTAGCTATCCTAGTATAGTGAGATCTCATTTTGGTTTTCACTTGTATTTCTCTAAAGGCTAACTGTGAGGACAGGGTTATATTTACACATCTTCAGTAATGTATTGGTTCTAATCTTTGCAACTCTCTCCCCCGAGCAGCAGTGAGGATTGAACCTGGGCTCTCCCACATGCTCCGGAAGCTTTGGACCACTGCTGTACTTCCAACCCTAGCTCTTTCAAGTGAACTGTTTTTTGTTTTTATTGTTGAGTGTTAAAGTTTTGTTATGTCATATGTGTTGAATCTTAAGATTTTGAAAAATATCTCATGAGTGTGCCTTATTAGGAGTGCATCTTGCAAATATTTTATTCTAATCATTTTTATTTCCATTCTGTGGACTTGCTTAAAACATGTGGACCTCATGAATATGAGTCTATCCTGAGCCTCACACTTAGTTCCTGTGCCTGTGTTTGTCCTTCTGCCAGTACCACACTGCATGCGTCACCCTGAACATGCTTTCTGACCCTCGTGTGGTCTCCGCTGTAAGGTTCTCTTTCCTTTGCATTTGTCACACTGTGATTATTGGCAGTTTCTAATCTAATGAGACTGTTAGCCAGAAATACCTATCTCACATTTAAAGTTAAGCACTGGCTTCCTTTTTGCAGGGCAGGTTATGCTAGAAGTCCATAGGAGGGATGTGGAAGTCCATTGTCCGGAGGAATTGGGGACTGATATAGTCCATAGACTTTAGGCTTCGGAACCTGCTGGTGATACTGGCCCTTTAGTCTAGAGTTAGTCAGACTAACGTCACTCTCTCAGTATTCATGTACTCTTGGATTTGCATCTTTATTTTGTGCTGCTCTGCAGAGAGAATCTGTCCTCACAGATCCCCACCCACGTTTATTCTAAGACCACTACTGAACATTTGTTAGTCTGGTGTAGAGGGATGGAGGGGTGAGGTCAAGTCTCAATTCTAAGCATGAAGAAGTTTGAGTTCTGTCAGGGATGTAGCTCCACAAATTCCTGCCTTACGAGTGGGTGGGGCTCGTCCTGCAGTTCATCCTCCCCACACACACCCTCCTTTGTTTCTATTTATCAGTTCTCTTTCCCAAGCTGCCATCCATTTCCACCAGGGAATCAGACAACTTCTCCTCCCTTATCACAAACTCAGGTTTTTTGTTATTCAAGAGATAGTTCCAGAGGGTTTTCCACAGTTAGTGCTGTTCCCTGCTCACAGCAAACAAGTTAGAAAACTTGGGACAAGGAGAATAAGGAGAAGGTGTTCAACAGTAAATCAAAAATAAGATGAAGTTCATATTTAAAAACATATGGAGTCTGTTCTGAAGTCAGACAAGACATGTAGACAGGTTATAAAACTTTTGGGTACAAAGTGAAAGCAAAGACCACTATCCTAGCTAGCCTAAACTGAAAATCCTCCCACGGAGTAAAGTCCCTGGACTGCTACAGGAAGCCAGAGGATGAAAGCTTGGCTGAGTCTCTTTACAGAGTATAGAAAACTAAACTTGATCTTGTTTTTGTCTGATGAGACAGAGGAACGGGAGCAAACAGGCAGAGAGCAACATATAAAGTGCCTTTATGTCAATCAGGTCGTCTAAAACAAAACAGAGCAACTGTGTTGCTAGGGTGCCTGTGCTTTGAAACATTAACAAATGCAGCCAAAGAGCCTCCATTTGAGCAAATGTGGAGCAGCTTGGAACCCCAGGTCTGGATCAACTGCCTGATCCAGCAATAGAACAGGATGGGTGCCAGAGAAGATATGGAAAGGAATATCAAGAGTTAATGCAAATCTCCCTCCTGACAGACTATTATAGAGGCACCCAAGAGACACCATTGGACCTTTCCCAAGTCAAACCAGGTGTCTGAGACACTGGGACTAACTCATAGTCCAGTCCTTTAAGAGAGCAGGAAAATGTGGACCCGTTTCCAGGAATCTAGTACCCCTCATGAACAGAGTACACGAACGAGGCATGTTCTGCATGAGAGCTAATGTTAACTGTATATTGGTGGGGGGAGGAGGATTGCTGTTATTGGTTGGTTGGTTTTGCTTATTTGAGACAGGGTTTCACTGTGTAGCCCTGACTGTCCCAGAACTCACAATGTAGACATAGGCTCAGCCTTCTGAAGGATGAGATTAAAAGCATGCATGCCGTGCTAGTCAAATACATGTGTTGTTAATATAAATACATGCGCCTTGACAAAGGTACATTGATTGTGTCCCAACAGGCTTCTCTGCTGTCAAACTTACAAAAAGAAAATGTCAGTATGGGTGACTCATTCAAAAGTTACTTAACACACTGTTATAACTCTGAAGAAAGGAAAAAGACAGTTGAGGGATAGTACAGAATTTATTAATCGTTATGTTTTAAATGGGCTTGTTCTGTCCTAACAAGAAGATTAGATGTTTTCATGATGATCTGAAAAGAAAAGAGACATGATGCAAAAAGTCTTGCCTCCAGGAGGCTCAACTACTGCAACCCGGGGAACTTCTGCTCCAAAACGTGTCCAATGAAAGTACTGAAGTCCTGCTGCAGGTAACATCCCGCTAGCAAAAGGCAAATTGGGCACAAAATACCAATTATTTCACACCTGAGACACAAAAGAAAGACATATTACAAACAAGTGTATTTTAGGAGATTCTTTCAAAACAGGTAATCACTAACTTTGGCTCATAGTCTGTTGTATGAACTTCAGTAGCAAACAAGAGGCAGTTGGAGTTACTGTCAACAACAGAAGCACTCCATAAGAAAGTCAAAATTTTTAAAGTAAACCTCCTGTGCATTTATGTTGTAGGAATACTTCTTACAAACAAGGGAGAAAATGTCACTAAAAACTCCAGATATTATTCTGGGAAACTCTCACGTTCACGTTGTCTTGTTTTACTTTCTCAGCTCCAGAATATCTTGTGCCCTTTGTCAAAACTAGCAAAGACAAATTCCATTCTTCTGAATTCCCTGGAGTTTGTCGTGTCATAGAGATAGCATGCCCGGTGTCAATCCAAGTACATTTGACAGTGAGGAATTTCAAAATTAATCCTGATAGACTTAATATGCTAGATTGAGTGTGTCGATTGGCTTCCCAGAGGCAAACCCACATATGGGGAGTTGTGAACATGAAAGTCTGTCTAGAATAGAATCTAGGAACCCCTAGGAATGGTGAGCCAGATGAGGAGTGAGGGTCAAGCCAACAGAGAGGGCATTGTCAAGCTGACACAGCAGATAGCTGAGGCCTTCCCAGGGAAACTATGGGAACTCAGGTATAACATACCTTATTGCTATCCCAGTCTGAGGACTGTGCTTGGCAGCACTTATAGTAACCCCTGAAAGCTTTGCCCTGTGTGAGTCTCTTGACCTCCAAGACGCAGAGAAATGTTCTCAGGAGACAGCTGAGAGGAGGATGTCAAAAGGACATGTGCTTGCCCAGCACCCTCCCAGATGCACCCAAGCATCTCACTAACAAAGCTTAGAACTGTGAAAGGAAAGGGTGTCTACATTGTGATAGATTCATTCTTTTCAATAGATGATTCTGGAACTTTCTCTTGGTTTTTCTTTTGGCTCATCATTCCAAGGGTTTCAGCTCATGGTCAGTTAGTCTCTACGGGCTTTAGGTCGGAGGCAAGGCAGAATATCATTGCAGGGGGTGAATGTCACAGAGGAGACAGTACTCTTACATATCTGAGAAGTACAGGGATAGAAAGGGGGAGCAGGAGACAAGATAAACTCTTCAAGGCATCTCCTCAGCCATCTGCTTCATCCAACTGGCCCCACCTCCCACATTCTCCACCATTTTCCAAAGCCCATTCAGTTATGAACCTATCAGTAGATTAACTCACAATGGCCAGAGACTTAAGCATTCATAAAATTATGCTATTTAATAAAACGAGCCTTCTGGTCTCTCTGGGCTGGTGTCCTCAGCAGACCTTGGGCACAAGCTCTGCATGCAGTTAGGCCCACAACACCCAGAGGAAGCTCCACTCCCAGGCTCTCTGATACTCTCAGGATCAGAAGTGAGGAGGACACAACATCTGTCCCAACACCTGGAGTAACTGGAACCAGCGGGACCAGGCACACAGGAACTCTACCAGCAGAGTGGCTCAGGTTCCTTCCAGTCTCTCTGGGCTGTTGCCCTGAGCAGACCTTGGGCCCAGGCTCCACAGCCAGTCCCACAACACCCAAGCTGCTGCACTCCCAGATGCTCTAACAAGCCCAGGGTCACAGGATCCCAGAATCACAGGATCACAGAGACAGCTTGACTCTGAGGAGTTCTGACACGGCCAGGATCACAGGAAGGACAGGCTCCAGTAAGATTTAGCAAGAGCAGGTAGCACTAGAGATAACCAGATGGCAGGGGGCAAGCGTAAGAAAATAAACAACACAAACCAAGGTCACTTGGCATCATCAGAACCCAATTCTCCCACCATAGCAAGCCCTGGATACACCATCACACCGGAAACGCAAGATTCAGATATAAAATTACTTCTCATGATGATGATGCAGGACCTTAAGAAAGACATAAATAGTACCCTAAAGAAATACAGGAGAACACAGGTAAACAGCTAGAAGCTCTTAAAGAGGAAACACAAAAATCCCTTAAAGAACTACAGGAAAACACAATCAAACAGGTGAAGGAAATGAGCAAAACCATCCAGAATCTAAAAATGGAAATAGAAACAATAAAGAAATCACAAAGAGAGACAACAGTGGCCGTACAAAACCTAGGAAAGAAATCAGGAATCATAGATGCAAGTATCACCAACAGAATACAAGAGATAGGAGACAGAATCTCAGGGGCAGAAGACACCATAGAAAACATTGACACAGCAGTCAAAGAAAATGCAAAAAGCAAAAAGCTCCTAACCCAAAGCATCCAGGAAATGCAGGACTCAATGAGAAGAGCAAATCTAAGGATAATAGGTATAGAAGAGAGTGAAGACTCCCAATATAATGGGCCAGGATTAACTATTGGCTGAATATTTGATAGTTTAGGATGTGGAATATCTTCAATGATTTTCAGAGTTCACCAATACTTTGATTTTTATAATCATCAATGCTGACAATGGTACTTTGCATAGTATAAGATGGTAGATGTTCACAGTCATTTGAAAAACAGAAATACAGTTCTACTCAAGTCAAATTTCATTAAATGATTCTTAATGTAACTCAAGTCATCCACTCAAACAATTTTTTGAGCAATTTTTTTTTTTTTTTTTTTTGGTTTTTCGAGACAGGGTGAAACAGCAATTTTTAAAATCAAATATTCTAACACAATGCAATGCAAAGATATACTACTTAGATAGATACCTACCTACTAAGGTGAATATTACAAGTTTTTGTTTTCCATAATTACACTCTTAAGCTTCTATAAGAACAAAAACCCTGTAGTCAGAGCAAACAGGCCCCCTGCCAAGCTGAGGCCCTCGGGTTCCACTGCTGGCATTGTATGTCACAGTGGCCAGTGCAGCACAGCGTGATGGATGCTCCGAAGCAAGGTTACATGCAAGCCCTGCGATGTGAGAAACCCTCTGGCCTCATTAAATACTTGATTTGAAATTAAGTTTTGGTCTTTAGGCAGTCAGGAAACTTTTATGGTTGCCAACATGTTTGTGCACTTCCCCATCCAACCTTTAGTAATGTGACCAAACAAGAGGCTATGTCCCTTAGTTTCAGAAGCTATAGGGTGAAGAAGCAAAAACATCATCAATGATGACAGGGAAAACAAGGTTAAGAACTGGCTAAGGCATGTGATGGTGTACACTCATCCAGGCCAGGAAGAAAGTCTGTGTAGGAGGCATCTGGAACATTGGCGCATGAACGAGTTACCCAGCAAAGGCCCTAGGATGGATAAGGAGTGGGGATCCATCCTCCTCCACCAATGCTAATTCTACATGCCACAGTTCTACGTGCTACAGACATTATTCTGCTAGTTTTCATCACACACACCCATCATGTAGGTCCCCATGTTTATAAAACTTAAGAGTTTAACATGTGTATTCCTCATGTTGGATGATTTTATTTCCTCTTTTAAAAGCATATATTTTGTATTATAAAAAGCAAGAGTCCTCTGAGCCCCCAGGAGATCTGTTTCCGGACACTCTAGCCCTCTCAGATCCTGAAATAAGCAGCCATCCTAATCTGAAATGGTACCATCTTTGTGTGCATCCTGCTCACATCTTTCTGTGTACTTCATGTGGCTAATTCATGCTACCTAATTCAGGGTTTACCTAACAGTAAACACTGTTCAGATCTCTGTGGTACTGGGTTATTTAGATAATAAAGAAAAGTGAGGTCTATGTGTGTTCAATAGAGACACAAGAGTTTTTAGGTTGTTGGTTTTTGGTTAGTTTTTTTTTTTTTTTTTT
>JADRCD010226741.1:8607-47150 GCA_019843815.1 Montemys delectorum
ATAATAATAATAATAATAATAATAATAATAATAATAATAATAATAATAACAGCCCAAAACAAAACAACAGACTTTCCAGGTTTTAGCCTGTCTAAGATCAGTGGAAAATTCTAGTCTCCTGCTTGATGAGTGTGTGTGTTTGCGTGTGATAGATGGGAATTCGAGAGTTTAGATGTAGACTGGGAGAGTTGCAGTTTACCAGACAGGAGATCATGCATAGCTCCTCTCAGGCCCATGCTGGCACTATCCCCTCCACTTTAACCAGTGTGGCACAGTTTGGGATGACATTTTAGATTCTGTTCTGTTCCTTCATGGAGCATTCTAGTAATTACAGGCTATCATCAGGTACCAGGGTTGTCTCTCTTGCTGTCTCAGGGGTGGGGATGATTGTGGGCCAGTGAGGGCAGGAACATTCTTACTGCTGGATTTCAGACTGTCTGTCCCCTGATGGCCAGCAGGATCGAAGTGTCAAAATCCCACCAGAAAACTCAGCAGTGGTGGCGCACGCCTCTAATCCCAGCACTTGGGAGGCAGAGGCAGGCAGATTTCTGAGTTCGAGGCCAGCTTGGTCTACAGAGTGAGTTCCAAGACAGTCAGGGCTATACAGAGAAACCCTGTCTCAAAAAACCAAAAAATATAAATAAATAAATAAATAAATAAATAAATAAAACGAAAACTCAGCAGAAAGATGAAGCAGTGGCCTAACCATGTACTTTCTGGGCACCTACAACCTTACATGATAATGGAGGTTTGAGATAACATACAAGCTGCCATACCGTCTCTGTGGCCCTGGGAGCTGTGAGGACAGGTGGCTAAAACACAGGAGGCAGTTTCAGAGAGCGATGGTCTCCTCAGAATGGCAGATGTGCAGGACAAAGCAGCAGGAGCCAGGGCGGAGGTGAGAGGCCAGGGTTTTGTTGTACCAGAGGCCTGTAGCTTCCTGATGTGTGACATCAGTGGAGGCTGGGCTCAGGGGTATGAAGAAGAGATGGTGTTCTCAAGGACCTACACAACCACAACGGGACCTGTGGAATTTTCTAAAAATGGGCATCAGGGTCAGGCCGAAGCCCCCAGGTTGTAAATATGAACAGTCCAAAGTTAGGACGGTGACTGCAGGTACCAGGGAGGGTACTGAGCAGGAAAGACTTGGAGCATTAGAACCACAGGGTCCTCGGCATTCAAGCCCTCAAGGAAGTGATGCTCAGAATGCAAAGGCTTAGCCCCGCCCGCTCACCAGTCCGGGAGCCTGTCCTGCTGCTTGTTTTTACTGTGAAAACAGTGTGACTTCTTGATCTTGTGGTCTCAGCTCAGGAAAGCATTCCTTGACTACAGGAAATCACAACTCAACAAAACGAACTCAATATTTGTTAGGTTCTCTTTGGTCATTTTGACCTTGGACCTTGTGTTTTTGTTCTCTCCCTGTCCGAGGAAGCATTAAAATAAAGGCTGACGCATGAATCGGATTGATGTGGATAAATCGGTGGTTAATCAAATTAAGTAAGACCATTTCTCCTCTCTTTTTATTCCCTGAAAGCATGGCTCGGATAATTTGCAATTATATCCAAGAGGGTATTAGACAATTAGTGCAAGCAAGCTTAAAATCACGCTCCTTGAGATCAAATGCACACAGCTGCTTCCCGGCCGGATTCCTGTCCAGTGCTGTGTTTTACTCAATTCTCATCATCTGATGTTAGCAGCAAAAAATGCCATAGAACTCCTCGGAAATGCATAAGGGCAGTCATTTTGTCATCTTTCCCAGTTCTAGAAGAAGTTGAGGAGACTGTTGGGAGAAGCACCCAGTCCATGTCATTTTGGCTAAGCTGCAGTCATGTGGCTGGAATGTCCAACACGGTTTTTCATCCATGCTCCGTTGACAATGAGTAGTACTGACCACCAGCAGGGGCCCTGGCTAGGTTTAATGACTGGTGACTGAGCTTTCCACGTGGGCCTCTGGTGTACAGGTTGGTCTTCCTCACAGAATGTCACCTCCATTTTAACAGGAGGTCTTCAGAAAGAAGAATGTGGAAGGGGCCAGTCCTCCAAAAGTTAGACTCACCTTTATCACATTTTGTTGGGGTACAGGGTGGGGCCAGCTCATTGGAGAAGAGGAGAAATGAACTCTGCTTAGCCTAAGAGTGGCATGGGTGAGCCCAGGCTTTGCCATGGACACCAGGATTTCCTCACATATAGGAAGTGTATGCAGTGGGTTTGGCCAAATGCTGCTTGTATATTTGAGTTCCCAAAATTGTTCGCATGAGTGAGTCCGCAGGACCACCCCTAAGACACCGAGGTTGGTTCTGATTGGTAAATAAAGATGCCAGAAGCCAATGGCTGGGCAGGGCAAGCAGAGGCGGGACTTGTAGGATTCCCAGTCTTGTGACTGAGAGAGGAGAAGATCCTCAGTACCAGGAAAGGTGGAGGAGAGAGGATGCCACTCTAGAGAAGAGTGCAGGACAGAGAGGCATAGCTGCCATGTGGAGCCGAGAGAGCGTGGCCAGGAGGGCTGCCCAACTGGGTCCAGGGAAGCCAAGGTAGAGTTTAGTAAGTGGTAATTAACTATCAGTGGGAGGTGGATTAACGGCATTAATGTCTTCCCCCCCCCCCCCGGGAATGTAAAGCATGGGAACTCGCCATCGGGATTTATATATATATTGCTACAAGTGCACCCATCTTTAAAACAAAAATAAAAACAAAAACAAACAAACAAACAAACAAACAAAATCCCTAATAAAAGCAACAAAAGGAAGTGTTTATCTTAGCTCACAGCTCCGGGTGTTGCCCATCATGGCGGGGAAGCGATGGAGATAGGAGCCTTAAGGAACTGTCACATCACATCCACATTCAGGACGCACAAAGAAATGCACGCCCGTGCTCAGCTCACTCTCTACGTTTTATTCAGTCTGGGACCCCGGTCATGGAATGGTACCATCCACCTTTAGAGCAGGTTTTCCTAGCTCCTTTAACCTAATCTAGAGAACGCCTCACAGACATGCGCAGAGATCCCTTCCTATGGTGACCCTAAATCCCACCATGTTGACTCTCAAGATTAACCACACCATCTGCCCCGCACAAGGTTTCTTCATACAGTGGGAACGGGATGTGAGAGATGAACCCAAGTGTTATAAGGGATCCCACACTAATGATTTTCCCTAGTTACTCTGAAATGCAGCCAGGTGTGTGTTTCCAGTTTTATTTACTAAGTTCTGTCAGGTTCCAGTGATGTCCTGAAAGTGGGTCTCTCTCTGCTGGACTTTGGAGTTGTCCTTCATTTTATACAAAAATCCTCTGTGCTCAGAGTGGTGCAGTCATCCCAGCCTCGGTTTCCCCAGATTGAGCCAGAGACCTCGAGATATTTTTCCCTTTCAGATTATCTTGTCACCCTGCTGTGTCGGGCTTAGCCCAAACCTTTTACAGGACTACACAGGCTCCTCTAAACTGTATTGTACAGTCTTCTCCACAGGGCAGACTCTCCTATGAGGCTCCGATTCTTTGGGCCGAGTCAGCGTTATAGCACATCTCCCTTGCGATGCTAAGGCTGGTTGGTCTGAGGCACTGTTTTAAATCCTTCTGGCTCTTACACTCAGTCGTCATTTGACCTTTGCTCTGGGACCACGTTTGTCGTTCAGCAACGAGGGTAGTGTTTGAGGATAGCTCTTCTTCTGAAAGCTTTTCCTGGGCTCTCCACAGTTTGAACAGACTTAGACTCGTTTGTGTTTCCCACACCCTCCCTCCTGTTTCTCCTTCGCTCCTACATAGCAGTGCGACAGTAAACTTCCAGGGCAGGTTTTTCTTATAACCCGTGAGGGTTTTCTTTTCCAAGGTACACCAGGGAGCGGAATCTCTAGGTCACAGAAACTCAGAAACCTTTATGCACAATTCATAGCTTTCTTGGCCTGATTTGCTTTAAAAAAAAAAAAAAAAAATCCCTTGGTTGCCATGGCAACCAGGTGAGGCGGTGGAGTGGGGGTGGGGATGGGGCAGCTCCCAGGACTTCCCAAAGGCTCCTCCAGTTTTTTTGAAATTTATAACTTGGCCAGGGAGAGGAAGAGAGCACAGCAAGCAGTGCTCAGTGTCTCAGGGAGCGCGGTTGTGACGGTCAAGGAGTGATCACTCTCTGGGCCCTGCACCACTGCAGGGAGATAGATGCTCCTTCCTCATCCTGCTTCTGCTTTATTTGGGCCACTGATTCCCTAGGCATCCCAACAGCTCGCACAGCCCTCCCCCTGCCGGATGTTCCTCATCCTGCCTAGCTCATAAGCAGAGGCTGCAAGGCTCACCCCACTCGCTCGCTCGCTGCTGCAGGGAAGCAGCTCTGAGGATTCACAACAATGTGGACAGAAGGAGCGTGGGAAGGCCCCGTGCGATTTGCTCAACAAAGTGGCAGGTACAAAATTAACCGACACAAACCACTAGCCTTCTTATTATACACCGATATCAAGTGTATTTATCAAAGAGATGATTGCTCTCCGTCACAGATAGTACACCAACTGGGAATAAAATTTAAGTGTCTTAGTTAGGGTTTGCATTGCTGTGAACAGACATCATGACCATTTCACTGGGGCTGGCTTACAGGTTCAGAGGTTCAGTCCATGATCATCGAGGCTGGCACATGGCAGCATCCAGGCTGGCATGGTGCAGGAAGAGCTGAGAGTTCAACATCTGAAGGCTGCTAGCAGAATACCGATTCCCATGCGATTAGGAGTTGGCTCTCATTGCCCACCCCCACAGTGATATACACTTCCTCCAACGAGGCCACACCGCCCAATGTTGTCACTTCCTGGGCCAAGCATATTCAAACCACCACACAAAGGAAACAAAAGATGTTTGCAATGAAAACTTTAAAGTGCTTGATGATGAAGACCTGGAGAGATGGCTCAATGGTGAAGAGTACTTGTTGCTCTTGCAGATGACCTGAATTCAGCCCTCAGCCATCTACACGGTACTCACAACCATCTGTAACTTCAGTTCCAGGAGATCCAGTGGCTTCCTCTGATCTCTGAGGGAACCAGTCACTCACATGGTACAGATACATACACGTAGGCAAACATTCACATACAAAATATGATGATGAAAAACACAGCTGTTATGAGGGTAACCAACTGAGTTTTAAAGTTCGATACAAGGCCCACTTAGTAGAATGGAGATCATGCCCAATAATGTGGGTCTAGTCAAAGACCCATGGCTATGGGAGCCACTGGCTCTAGGGGTGAGCCTACTATGCTTATTTTGCTAAATGGACATATTGTCAAACTGCATCTTAATATTTATGTTTGCTCTATAGACCAGCAGTATCCTCAGGTTTGTTTAAATAAGCTTGTCTTTGCAGGGAACACTGGTTAATACAAACTTGTGGTTGGTGACAATGTTGAGCACTATGCATGCTCAGCCTGACACAAAACACCCTTATTATCTTCTCCACAGCTTGGAGAACATTATGGAGGAGGCAGGGGGAAGAACTTAAGATCTGACTGGTAGGGAGGAGGGACATGAGGCGCTGCCATGAGGGCATGACATGGCTGCCACACTCATGAACTCACAATGGCTACAGTTGTCTGCACAAGTCTTAGCTCCAAAACATTCAGTCATAGATGGGGGAGAGTTTTATAGGACCCTCCCCTGCCCAGGGAGTGAACGGCGGTGGGTGGCTGCCAGGGAGTGGAGGGAGAGGAAATCATTGTCTTCAGCGATGTAGCCACTTACTTCTGAGTTATCCACAATCCAGCGGACTCTCCACACTCAAACCCATGCTAACGGCGCTCATTAGAGCTGGTGGATCACAACGCAGAAACAAGAGAGATGGGACTTGGTGGAACAGGAGGAGTGTAAGAGAGAATGAAGGAATGAGAGTGAACAGAATGTAGTATTCTCATGTATCAAATTGTCAAAGGATAAATTAATACAAATAAATTAGAGAGCCACTGAAAAAGGCACCTACACAGATCTCTGAGCTCTCTACCTGAGTGCATGCTGAGCATGTATGCACATACACACACATGTATGCACTCCACACTACACAGACCTCTGAGCTCTACACCTGAGTGCATGTATGCACATACACACATAGAGATGCCTGAATGAGTGCTGAGCATATATGTACATGTACATACATGTGTCCAACACACACACACACACACACACACACTTCAAGGAGGTGGGTACACTTCGGTTAAATTAGGTATAAATCTGGCTTTGACTTTTCTTCCTATGATTCAGTGTTTCTCAACCTTCTTGATGCTGCAACACTTCATTGGAGTCCCTCATGTGGTGACCCCAAACCATAAATTATTTTAGTTGCTAATTCATAACTGTAATTTTGCTACTGTTATGAATTGTGATGTAAATATTTTGGAGATAAGAGGTTTGCTAAAGCGGTTGCCACCCACAGGTTGAGAACCACTGCTATGACTCAATATCGACTCATCCCTGATAAGACAGATATCATGATGCTTATCAAAGATTCTAACGGAGTTTGGGTTGGTGGAGAAAATCTCAGTGTTAATAAATTTTCATACAGATCAACTACTTTAATGCTATGGAATATTTAGCAACTCATGTCCATTTGCCTAAAGCTGTTAAAATACAGTTAAAATACGAAGATGACATGTAATTCCTAGGTGAGGCCACTCGGTGGAGCCATTTCCACAGCAAAGATACAACAAAGGTAAAATGGGGAATGGTGTTCAGGGCATAAAGCAGTTTAGTAATATGTTCTCTATGCTTCCGGTCATCTGGCCCACTGGTCTCCAAGCCGGCACTGACTGACTGACTGACTGACTGACTGACTGAATGAATGAATGAATGAATGAATGAATGAATGAAACAGTGAATGAATCAGTGAATAAGTGAAGCAAGCAATGCAATGAAATACTGAAAGAGGAAGCAATACAACGTAGCTAGGAAGTTTAGCCAGTGGACCCTGTCTATGGCTTTGAGTGTTTGTTTTACACAGGGGTGTAACAGCAGTCCAGTGGGCTGGCAGCATGGGGGATGCAGGCATCTGGGCCAGCTGATGGGATGGAGGAGTCAAGCAGGAAAAGGCCTTACAGTTACATCTCAGAGCATGTCTTGGGCTGCCTAGTGGATCTGTTTCTCTTTTGTTCTTCCTTTTGCAGCTGTTGTCAAGCCCTGCACATCAGGTGTGTGGGCGTTTGGCCTGACACATGTCTGTGCAGCATGTGCAGTGCCCATGAAGCTTGCATGCAGAAGGCGTTCGATTTCCTAGAACTGGAGTTATAGACACTTACGAGCCACCTCATCAGTGCTGGGAATTGAACTCGGGTCCTCCGGAGGAGCAGCCAGTCCTCCTAACCTCCCACTACCGGTCCTAATTTTTGTTTTTTGTTTTGTTTTGTTTTTAGCTTTCGATGACATATCAAATTTGACAAGTCAAATTTGTCTCCTGACTGAAAAGCTTTCACAGAGACATCACTGAGCTGGCTGGCTTGCCCCAGGGTTTTCCACATTAAAATTATTTAACACAGGAACTATCAAAGATGAATAAATGAAAGGTGTCATTTATAACCCCAAGAGAGGGGTGCCCTTTGCTTAGAAGACATTCTATTTGGCTCTCAGAAAGGGCAGCTGAGGCCAGCCCAGGCCACTGCACAGCCTGCTCGGCCCACGCGACCCACGGACAGAGGCCCATGACCTCTGCTCATCAACCACCACAGTGTTCACTTTCTGATTATTTTCTTGGCTAAAGAACAGCACTGAAAGAGAGGTAATTTAGAAAAATTGACTTATGGCAATGGTTTCCTTATGCCAAGGGAAGTGAGAGAGCCCAATTTTATTGCCCCATGAGTCAGTTTTGCCTGTTACTGTAAAAAGATTGTTATGAAACTCATCAAATATTACTTCAGAGGAGAGCCAATGTTTGTGATCTGTTCAGAAAACAAATTAATCAAGACACATCCGGGCGGGTCTTGGCTTCACCAGCTGAAGTGTGTTACAGCTATCTGGTATTTACGTAGCCACCTTCCAGAACCTTCTCCCACACTTCCTTGGAAGGAAAGTTCAGAAAAACAACTGTCTGGAACTAGGGCCAGTGCTGACTGGTATGGGGAAAGGAGGCTGCCTTTCCCCAAGTTTAACTTAGCTCAAAAGGGGACCAGGCAGCCAGGTGGAGGTACAGGCTGGGCACAGGGGAGCCTGGTAGTCTGCAGGCCACACAGAGATGACAGGGTCCCCGAAGGCAAAGTGTTCTTACACAGTCCTAAGAATCAATGAAGAACCACATTTGCCAGCAAGTCCCAGAGGCTTCAGGCCTAGGAGGGTTGATAAAACCGCCCTGAGCAGGATCTATATGTACTGGACAGACCAGGCCACTATGGGTGGGACTGTGGAAGCCATGACCCTCACTAGGTCAGGGGTGAAAGTATAGGCCTGACTTCAAGGACAACAAATAAGAGAACTTTTCTATCCTTTTATCTATCTATCTATCTATCTATCTATCTATCTATCTATCTATCTGTGCTAGGAGTTAGCCTAGTCTGTAAAGTATTTGCCTTGCAAGGATACTGAGTTTGAGTCTCAGAACCCGAACAAAAAATGGTATGAGTTGGTGTGGACTTGGGAGGTAGAGGTAGGTAGATCCCTGGGGCTCACTGTCCAGAAAGACTAGCATATATTGTAAGCTTTGGGCCAGTGAGAGAAGTGATTCAAAATACATACAAACAAACAGCAAAGTGGATGAAGAATGGTATTAGAGGCTGGATTCCACATGTACACACCCTAGCATGCATCACACATGTGCCCGCATAAACAGGTAGCCACACACACACAACTGGAGAAAAAGAAAAAAACAAACCCCAAAACAAAACCCCAAAAAAGCAAAACCCAGACACCGAAAACCAAATCAAGCACACAAACTCTCTGCTTGGTAAAAAGTGCTTAAGTGAAGGCACACTCCTGTGGCTTAGGAAAGGGAAGGGGCAGAAGCGAATCTAGTATGTGGATGACAGACACCTGTCAACTTCATATGATATGTTCTCTCTCTGTGCAGCTGGTTAATCTTGACTGTCAGTTGACGATGACTGAGATGTACCTGGGCAGTTGGTAAAAAGTGCCTTTGGATGCTTACAGCAAGAGTTAAAGAAGCAGGCTTGCCTTAAACCCTAGCAACATTGTACTGGCTGGTTTTGTGTGTCAACTTGACCCAAGCTGGAGTTATCACAGAGAAGGGAGCTTCTGTTGAGAAAAATCCCTCCATGGGATCCAGCTGGAAGGCGTTTTCTCAATTAGTGATCAAGGGTGGGAGGGCCCATGGTGGGTGGTGCCATCCCTGGGATAGTAGTCTTGGGTTCTATAAGAAAGCAAGCTGAGCAAGCCAGGGGAAGCAAGCCAGTAAGTAGCACCCCTCCATGGCCTCTGCATCAGTTCCTGCTTCCTGACCTGCTTGAGTTCCAGTCCTGACTTCCTTTGGTGATAAACAGCAATGTGGAAGTGTGAGCTGAATAAACCCTTTCCTCCCCAACTTGCTTCTTGGTCATGATGTTTGTCCAGGAATAGAAACCCTGACTGAGACACTCACCATCCCATAGACTAGGATGGAACATAGGGGAAAGGAGAAGGTCCTGGGAGACACAGACAGATCCTCCCTCCCTCCCTCATTCCCTCCCTCCCTCTCTGCTTTCTCTCTCTCCTCCTTCTCCTCTTCATCCCCTTCCTTCTTCTCTTCCTTCCCCTCCTCTTCCTCTCTCCCTTCACAGCCATCCTGTGAGCTGTTTTGATCCGCCACACCCTCCCACAGAGAACCCTCTGAGACCACGTGCCGGAATGAGCTCTTCGTCCCTTGGTTTGTTGATGGAGGCATTGGTTACACAGATGAGAAAGGCAACACATGTGCCACACGAGATAGACACGTCTCTGCACATATATATATATATGTCACCCTTTTTCCTTTGGGAGCTTGATTCGTGGAGATATACGGAAGTCTGTCCTCAATCCATGTTCGTTTGCTTGTTTGTTTTTCAAAGTCTTAGGGACCTCAGGTGAGCCTTTGACCTGCTCAAAGTGTGGCTGAGCATAATATCGTACTTCTGATCCTCTTTCCTCTGCCTCCTGAACGCTAAGATTACAGCGAGCCTTACCACACTCGGATGACTTACGGTCCTACTACTCCTCGCTTCTCAGTGGACCTGGCATCACATGAAGGAGTGTGATGCCCATGTGAAATGACACAATTGTTAGTCTAACCACACCATTCCACAATGTATTTATATAAAAAAGAAGCATGCATGCCATAACCACTACCCCCACCCCCGCCAGCAAATAAGAACAATAGGAGAATCGTGGCGCTTTCATCTCTAAGAAGACTCATGCAGATAGACTAGAAATGATCCCAGCTGGGCTGCAGTGCGCAGTCTCAGCTGTGCCCCAAAGGATGCTCCGAGTTCATGTCCTCATGGTAAACACACACTGTGTGCTGTCCTCAGGCTGTGGGCTGTGGGAGGTCCTCAGGTTCTGGGCTGTGGGCAATCCTCAGGCTGTGGACTGTGGGCTGTCCTCGGGCTGTGGGCTGTCCTCCTTGGGGCTCCGTGCTCTCACTCATTTTATCGTCACAGAAGCACTATTGAGACCACAAGTTCATTTGATAGATAAGGTGCCCAGCTGCCGAGTGCCATTCAGGCTCCTGGGTCACACTAACCCTCCTCCTAATTTCAGTTTTAATTTTGTACATGTGTGTGTGTCTTTGGGTGGGTACGTGCATGTGCATGCAAGAAGTGCCCTTGAAGGGTCTTGGATCCCTTGCAGCCGTGTTACAGGCAGTTATGAACTGCTTGATGTGGGTGCTGGAAGCTGAACTCTAGTCCTCTGGAGGAGCGGGATGGGTTCTTAACTGCTGAGCCATTCTGAAACATTTTAAGAAGGCAAAGACTGACCCTAACCCTGTTCTCTGCCAAGGACAAAGAAATTCTGCCCACAGTTGGCCTGTGCCCTCAAGCTGCTCTTTCCTGAGCTTCTGATAGCCTCTCTAGTGGCTTTGTCTTCGACAAGCATCCACCATCGCGTGAGCTAGTTCTTTCAGTGTGTTTGTGTTCTACTGGTTGTTTCTCTGAAGAGCAGGCAGAACCAACGCCATGAGTCTTGTGAGCATTCTTTAAGATGATTTTTTTTTTAGATTTATTCATCTCATTTCATGTGTGAGTGCTTCGCCAGCATGATGGTCTGTCTCCCGTGACCTTGGTGGAGCTAGCCACTTTTCTTGGCCACCAGTTTCATTACAGAAGTAGATCTAAAAAATTTTTTAGTAATTTCATCCTAATTATTAAGGTAAAAACAATGGACTCATTGTCAAACAATAATGAGGCATTAATCACGGTCCAGGTGGGAGAGGTACTATAATAAGCTTTTTAAATATTTAATAAAGAGCTTGAAAAAGTAAGCACATTTTGTTCTCTCCGCAGTTAGGTTGCATAAACTGAATAGAGTTGAATTCTTGGAGCTGACCACACTTATCCAATTATCCAGCAACATCAGCAGGCACACCTGTCCACCTATCTTTTTATTATCTGGCCTTAGAGCAAATAAAATTACAGAGGGCCCAGTTCCCTTCTTACAAACCATTGGTTTAATTATAATTTTTGCCCCAAGTGCCAGAATGGACAGAGCGTCAATGGACCTAAGCATCAAGGTGTATGACCCACAGGGAAACTCAAGTAGATGCTATTGAAAACACCTCATCTTTTTTTTTTTTTTTTTTTTTTTTAAAAAAAAAGATTTATTTATTTATTTATTTTAGGTATATAAGTACGCTATAGCTGTACAGATGGTTGTGAGCCACCATGTGGTTGCTGAGATTTGAACTCAGGACCTTCGGAAGAGCGGTCAGTGCTCTTAACCCCGAGCCATCTCTCCAGCCCCCCAAATGCCTCATTTTTACAAGTGGCCTCAGAGGGTCCATGAACATTTCCAGCTGGAGGGCATGTTTGCTGAAGCAGTTGTTATGGGTCCGTGTAGGAAGCATTCTGGTGAGGAAGCGGGTTTCAGTACTCCCAGAACTGGGAGCCATGTCCATGTCCTTAAGCGCATAGTGACATGGGCTGGCTCGGGCCCCTTGTATGATGAGAAAGCTGCTGTGAACTCTTCAGCATGGCACAGATTTCATGCTGGAAAGGGCCTTCTTCAGATTCTAGGGCATTCTTCATAGCTGTTCTCCAACATGGCACGTGGAGGAGCTTCCCCGAGAGTCTCCTTAGGAGAAGACAGCCTACTGTCTCATTCCCTACTGTCTCAGTTAGGGTTTTAAAGCTGTGAACAGACACCGTGACCAAGGCCACTCTTATAAGAACAACAGTTAATCGAGGCTGGCTTACAGGGTCAGAGGTTCAGTCCATTATCATCAAGGTGGAGCATGGCAGCATCCAGGCAGGCGTGGTACAGGAGGAGCTGAGAGTTCATCTTCATCGGAAGGCTGCTAGGAGAAGACTGGCTTCCCGGCAGCAAGGATGAGGGCCTTACAGCCCACTCCCACAGTGACGTACCTACTCCAACAAGGCCACACCTACTCCACAGCTTCTAATAGTGCCACTCCCTGGGCCGAGCATATACAAACCATCACTCCGACCTTCCGTGTTCAGAAACCATTTGCTTCAGGTTCTGGATTATCCTTTCTGTTGTTAGTCATGCAGAGTCGCTTCCCAGGGATCTTCTGGAGAACATTTCGTTGCCATTTCTTCCTGGATGTGCTTGGGTGGAAGGACAGAGCCTGGGCCTAGGCATTGGCTGCCCCCGTTTCTGGTCTGAGCTCCACATACCCCACCTTTGTGCAATCGGGGAAGCTCATCTCCACCACACATAGAGAAAGGAGACCTTTATGTGAGTCATAATGGCTTCCTAATCGGACTCCTGGAACAAAAAGACCAAAATGTGGCTTCACCTTTCAGAAGGAAATTTATTCTTTCATGGTTCTAGAAGACTGTTATTTTCTGGGCTGACCTGAGATTCTGACAGGGCCACCCTCCCCACCCTGGGAGCTCCCATCCTTGCTTCTGGGAGCTGCTAACATCTTAGTGCATGCCTACACTCCCACCTCGGTTGCCTCTTCTCCATGTGTATCGAGTCACTCGATCATAAGGACTCTGAGATTGTGTTTACGGACCATCTTCCTACTTCCAGATCTGTAAGACCATGCACCTGCAGTCTCTGCCACACAAGGTGACATCTCGCAGGTCAGAGGGACAAAGATGTGATATAGCTGGTATCATTATTTAGATTACCACCCTCATCAACCACAGGAGCTCATTGTGATACTCCAGGGACACCATATATGTAAAAATATCTTCTGTGTTTTCAGAGGTCTATTTATTTTTATTTTATATTCATGAGTCTTTTGTATGCTGCCTGTGTGTATCTGTGGCAAGTGCATGCCTGATGCCCAATAGAGGCCCAAGGAGGGCATCAGATTTTCTGGAACTGGAGTTATGGATAATTGTAAGCTGCCATATCATCTGCAGAAGCATCAAGTGCTCTTAACTCTGGAGCCAGCTCTCCAGCCTCAGGAAAAATGCTGTGTCAATGACGACCAGCTAACACGTTCCGATACCATTACTGTGATAAAAGCAGTATCTCACTTGCGAAGTTTACACAACAACAAAACAGACTAAGTTTTGCTAAACTAAATTCTCGTGCTAGTCCAAGTGGAGACAGCCAGCCAGTCATTCACAGAGATTGACTAAGCACCTACTGGGTACCAGGGGTTTTATAAACCGTTGAGTTGCATTGGTAAGAAAGTAGGCATGGATTCTTTCTTGGTTTCATGGAACTTATGTTCAAGTCCAGCTGATAGGTCAAATTTTAAACAAGAGCAGAGAATCTGGGGGCTGGTTAGATGGCTCAGCGGGTAAGAGCACTGATTGTTCTTCTGAAGGTCATGAGTTCAAATCCCAGCAACCACATGGTGGCTCACAACCACCCGTAATGAGATCTGTCGCCCTCTTCTGGTGCATCTGAAGACAGCTACAGTGTTATAATAAATAAATAATAAATCTTTAAAAAAAAAAAAAAAGAGCAGAGAATCTAAAAGCTAGGACACTGGGTGAGGGGGAAGAGGGTGTGGTCATTTTCTCAGTCCCTCTGGAGTGCTGTAAGGCAGTCAGCTCACTGAGAGCACTGTTTGACTGTGGGAGGGGACAGACAGGTACAGGCTGAGAGAAGCTGTAGTGAGGGTATGCTTGTGTGTGTGTGTGTGTGTGTGTGTGTGTGTCTGTGCACACCCGTGCATGTGTGTGCACATGTGTGTGCATGTGTGTGCATGTGTGTGTGAACATGTGTGAATGTGTATATGTGTTTACCTGAGCACACATGACCACGTGGTATGTGTATGTGTTACATCTGTGTGCACATACATGTCTAGGAACATGTCCTCACATGACTGTGGAGGCCAGGGGTTGGTCGAGTCTTTTTTCTCCGTTATTCTTACTCAGCATGGAGCTTCCCTATCTCACTAGGCTGGCTGGCTGGTGAATTCCAGGGATCCATTCGTGTCTGTTTCTCCAGTGCTAGGGTCACGGGTCCAGGCATCACCCACAGCCTTGTGCATGGGTCCTGGGATAGGAACTCAGGTCCTCGTGCTTGCGAAGTAAGCAGGCTCTTTACTGATTGAGCTATCTCACCACTCCTCAGTAGTTTGTACTGGCCATCCTTTCCTGCGATGAGCACAAAAGCCTGTGGTCAGATAAATATCCAGAAAATGCCCCGAGGGTGAAGCCACTAGAAGTAATAGAGATGGCAGGGAACGATATCCTGCAGAACAGTATGTGCAGAACTGGGGTCCTGCGTGCTCTGCAGTGTGGAGACCTGACCTGGGCAGCTTTGAGAGCAGTATTAGAAATCCATAACTTTCCTGTGTTATTCTCACTTCTTGCATGCCAGTGGCAACTCATTTACTAAAATAGGTTCCAAACTAAGCATGTTGTGAGCTAGATTCAGCTTATAGGCAGGCCATCATTTTCAACTTTTATTTTATGACTTTGTCTTAGTCAGGGTTTCTATTCCTGCACAAACATCATGACCAAGAAGCAAGTTGGGGAGGAAAGGGTTTATTCAGCTTACTTCCACATGGCTGTTGATCACCAGAGGAAGTCAGGACTGGAACTCAAGCAGGTCAGGAAGCAGGAGCTGATGCAGAGGCCATGGAGAGATGTTCCTTGCTGGCTTGCTTCCCCTGGCTTGCTCAGCCTGCTCTCTTATAGGAACTCAAGACTTCCAGCCCAGGGATGGCACCACCTACAAGGGGCTCTACCCCCTTGGTTACTAATTGAGAAAATGCCCCACAGCTGGATCTCATGGAGGCACTTCCCCAAATGAAATTCCCTTCTCTGTGATAACTGCAGCCTGTGTCAAGTTGACACACAAAACTAGCCAGTACAGATTTAAAACCTAATACCAAGCCAAGAGTCTGCCTGCCCGCTCTGGTCTGAGATGTCTTGGATATTGAGTTTCGTGTGTTGGCTATTGGATCCCCTGGGCCCCACTTTGGGAGCTCATTGGGTTGTGAGAATGCTCCTTATATGGATTATTAGATTACTAAGTTATCAAGGGAGTAGATTTATTATAAGAGTGAGCTTCACTTGGAATGCTGGTTTTGCCTTGCTAAGTGATGTCACCTGCCATATATAGGTCCAGAAATAAGACTCCAAGAAGCAGAAGAGATGCCCACCCCTTCGTGGACATCCCATTCTCCAGAACTGCAAGAAACAAATGTCTTTATAGAGACTATTAAGCCATATATGGCTTCCCTATCTCACAAACAAGAGAACTTTGTCCTGATAATATATATATTATATATAATATAAATTGCTTCTGATTGTATATAAAATATATTATTATATATAGTATATTATATATATTATACATAATTGTTCCTGATATATATCAATATATGGGTGTGTATGCATGCGCACATGCATTCCCAATATTTTGTTATAGCAAGAGAAAGGAACAGAGTCAGTAGAGAGGGCACAGACTATAATAGGTGAGCAATGTCTACACACAATCCTTGAGGGATACAAGGCTTACCGCATAGTGTGGGCTCCTGCTGCCCTCCCATGCAGTTCTCTGTGATGCCAGCTCTGAAGAGGACCACTCTTTGCAGCAAGTTCTCTTTGCTATAGAGCTCACATCTGTCTATTGGACAGATGGGTTCTACCATTTTATTTAATCACACACCGCAAAGCTGAAGGAAGTGGATATTTCAAAACCTCTTTTTGGAGGTTTTTCACGTTTCACAGAGAGAAGATATAAATGAAAATGTCATGCAAATTGCAAAGCACTCCATAAGTGCTGGCTGTGGTTTTCCTCGTGGCTACAGGAACACAATTTGCTGTTATTGTCAGAATTAAGTGGTGGGTGAAGCCTCAAAATCCACTGTAATCACTCCTTGGCGTTTCCTTGTATTAGTGAAAGATTGCACATTAAGGGAATAGCAACCTCAGTTGTGTCTGCTTTGAGACTCAGCCCTGATCTATGCGTCACCACTGACTGGCTGGCCTAGGTCCACCCCACACCAATATCTAAGAGAGTGGCCATCCTGTCCCCTTGAAGTTAGTTGTGGCTGTGGTTTGCCTTGACCTGTAAAACACAATGAAACATACACCTTTGCCCAGAGTTGAACCTGTTCATCCATGGTGGACACATGACCAATGCCCCATTCCTGCTTTGGCAGCTGTGGGAATGTAAGTTACTGCAGAGCAGTTGCTTGCTATCTGAGCCCTCCCAGAGGATGCTGTGCCACAGAGTGGCTTTCACCTCTAGAAGGCATTTCATGGCACAAAGATCTGGGAGTTGTTCCATAATCAATGCAGCCTGTATTGACTGACAAAAACTATACGCAGGTGGGTACACGTGTGTGAGATGATTAGTTATCAGTAGTGTACCTTGTGCCCCAGAAAGAGTGCAGTTTTGTGGGTATACCATATGTTTGTACTCTAGCCTTGTTGCTGGTTAGCCTTGTGACCTGAGGAACCTTGTTTGTGAGGTAGGGAAGCCATCATCAAGAAGAGCAGCTTATCTTGGCTACAGCCTGCAGTGCGCCTATAGCGTGTGCAGGGTGTAGAAACCAATACCTAGGGGAGGCAGGCTGGTACCTGAAGTGCAGAGCGAGGGAAGGTATTGCACTCTGGCACCCGCAGGAATCCAGCAGCCTCCTACAGACTTCTAGACCAGACCTTGAAGAAGCTGAAGCACACACACACAACTCTGATCACCAGAAGCTTAGCTCTCCTGAAGGAGAAGGGCTGGCATGGAATTCCCCTAGGGCTGGTAGTCCCACAGTAATGTGCAGATACTCCGTGGGAACAGCCACAGCAGGGTGGGGATGATCAGACGGCCTTTCACTGAACGTAAGGCTTCATGGACATTCTCTAGGTGGGAAAGGAAGCCTTTCAATGGGGACAAAAAACCATAAAGTCACAAAGGTGTGGTGCAGCAAGGGTGTGGGGACAGGTAGAAACTCAGGGCATCTGAAAGCAAGAATCACCATGATCGGACAGTGAAGAGGACTGGACAGTTAGGGTGAGGTCAGCTGAGTATAATAACTTTGAATTTTAGAGCATTCAAATCACAGAGATTAATAAAGAGCTACTTTAGTGTCACTCTTAGAATTGCTTTTATTTATTCAGTTATTTAACTTTTAAACTACATTCTTCATTTTGATGCAGGCACAGATACACACCACCTATGTATAGATAAGAGGACAACTCCTAGAGAAGAGTTATGTCCATCATATGGACAGCAGTCAGGTTTGGTGGCACATGCCTTAGCCACTTTGCCATCTCGCTGGCATTTTCTGGTCTTCACTGCTGTGTGTCACCCCACACTAACACTCAAGAGCTAAGGTTAGCCACCATGTGATACTTGTGGTTCCTGTGGGCCACAGATGAAGCAAAGGCGCTGGGAGGACAGTTTGTCTTTGTGCTGAGGTGCTCATTCACTCACCGGTGTGGTGTGTGAGGCCTAGTTAGAAACTAGGTTTGTAGGTTGGAGTGTGTGCAAATTGTCAGGCTTCTCGTGTGATGGCTCCAGCCTTTTTTTTTTTTTTTTTTTAACTTTTATTGCATTATGATGAGAAAAGTTACATGATTTCAATTTGTCTGAATTTGTTAACATTTAAAAACATAAGTAAATAGAATTAAATCACATTCTTGTTTCCCTTTTGTACCCCAACTCCTCCCAGAGACCCCCTCTTCAATACCTACAATATCTTATTTTTGTCATATTCCTTAAAATTTATAAAAAATTATAACAATAAAAATGAGTATTATAAAAGTTGTTTGATTTAAAACAATCAATTTAACAGTGTTATGTAGATGCTTGTCTACAGCAATACTGCAAATACATACGTTTTTCTTAGTATAAATTTCAAATAACTCCAAACATAAGCTCCAGCCTTTTATACCTAGCTGGTGAAGCCACCCTGCCATGACTCAGCCTCTGAAGCCATACAGCATGACCTCCCTACTTCTGTGGATTACGCATAACTTTCAAACCTGTTTCTATTAAAAGGGATTCGGGAAGACTCCCCCCATCTCCTCATGGGAGCAGTGTCAGAAAAGCCTAGAGAGGTGGATTCATTGACTATGGACTTTGGAAGATGTGGTCTCCTTCATACCCCAGTAAGTTGCTTTGTGTTCCCAAAACTTCAGCGCACCAGCTGCACGGGTGTGTGCTCACATGCCTCAGCACTGACTCGAGGCAAGGTCAGGTCACAGTGCTGGCAAATGAGGTCTTGGGCTTTAGCGCTAGGTTCCCAAGGGTGACAGCAAAAACAAAAAACAAAAACAAAAAAACTACCCTGCCAGTTTTAATATTAAAGATGAGCCTCTAGGAATACTCATCTCTGAAGGGTGGACAACAGACTCCATGGTAGATGTCAATCTCTGTCATTTTCAAGTGTTTCCCCCGCCCCCTGTGGTTAGTGTGAAACTGTAGTAAAATGTGCTGCTAGCTAGAACCATGAACACTCGCAGGAGTGAATGCAGCCTGTCCTTTAGTTTGCTGTAGCTGTGACGTACTGAAACATCAGGGTTGGGGCGGGGTCTGAGGGTCAAGGGTTAGGCTGGCTGTTAGGGCATTGGTGGTGCCCTTTCAGTAGAATTCATTATTCTTGGCTGACTCCGGATCTGCTTTGGATTGTTGTCCAAAGAGGAGCTACAGGCAACATTTGACAACCAGGCAGGGTTCTCAATCATGGGCTGATCTAGACCAAACTTGAAGTCCTGGAAAAACCTCAGCAGAGTCCATTTAAAGGTCTGGATTCAAGGTTATCAGTGCCCAGATGCTAGGCCTAGGAGCACTCCTGTCTCAGGAGGGAGGCTTGCAATCAAATGACAGAACTACTGACCTGTCCTGCCTATCTTCTCCAGGGCTCTAGTCGTTCTCTGGGCAGAACAAGGCAAGGGGAACAGAACACATACTCATTTTTGGCCTTAGGAAGGGGTCAGTAATTTGCTTTAGCTAATCTGTGTAGACCCCTTAAGGCATCAAACGAAATAACACATACACGGGGTCTGGAGACTACGAAGCTCTCTCGTGTGCAGTGTTGAGCCCCGCTGGAGGGCTTGGCACTTTGTTACAGATGACGTGAACACATGGGGTGAACCACCTGCCACTTTAAGAATTCATTGGTTGTATCTTCAAGTTCTCCACAATTTATTCACCATATATGAAATAGTTGGCTGTAGCAGAAGGCAGTGCAGCAGCTGACAGGAGGGTTGCGTGTTCAGGCATAAACTGGTCAGGGTGGAGTCCAGAAGAACTCACAAGGACTGCGGGGGAGTCGATACTGACAGAAGTTGTTTTTTTGTTTTTGTTTTTGTTTTTTGCTTTTTAATTCTGACATCATTTTCTCTTCTCTTTCCCAGAAGAGACACTTAGAGACCTTTTGAATGGACTTATATTTAGTACCACTTCATAGAACATTTCTTTAAAAAAAAAAAAAAGAGATCCATTGAACTGGTAGGCAAGTGCTTGCCTTAAATATGACTGGATGGGAAGTTTCCCAGTAACTGAATCCAGATTGAAATATGTGGAGGGCTGTCGATGCCTCCTGGGTTAGTCACCATTGGCAGGGGAAATTATCCTAAGGCATCTAGATATTTTTGGAAGAATGAAATCTTAAGCATTTTTTTAAAAGCCATTTTGAGGTCTGGAAGAACCCCAGACATGTTTGCTGTTTTCAGTTTAACTTTTGCCAAGCATCATTCTATTAACTTAGGACTCTAAGTGCAGTTCAAGGGTGGCTGATTCTGCAAAATGTGTTTCCGATTATTTGCATATAATCCAGCAAAGTAGCTTTGGGGGGGGGAATATTTTTTTTTCATCTCTTTAATTTTCATTAAGCCTCATGGTTTTTTTCCTCCCCATTTTCTTTCTATGGCTTTAGTTTACTGAATGACCTTTTTGTGGCCAATAAAATATCTGCATTATGAAAGGCTCAGATATTTGTCAGACTATCAAGATTCCTCGGTAGGCCAAGATGTGTTTCCCCAGAGGAATGGAAGCTGGGGCTGTGTGGAAGCCGGGCTGGGGTTCGGGGTTCTCACAGTCTCTTTTACTTCTAGAATCACTTTGGTTGGTAATTCTTGAAGCTAATAGGGTTAGTGAACTCGTGGCCACTTGAGGAGAAGAACAAAGGAGAAGTCCCCACGCTCACTCCCTCTTGTGCCTTTGCAGCTGCCTCGTGGCTGCTCCTGAGAATGGCTCCTTTAAGGGGAAGTAGCTCCAGGGCAACCTGTTGGAGGAATCTGAAATATGTTTCATGAGCCAAGAATGTTCCGGGAAGGCAGAGGAGTATTTGCAAGCTCTCAGCTGTGAGATAGCCTTGAAGTGCTGGGGGGGGGGGGGGGGCTCATGTGTCTCCTTAATTCTTCTTGTCTCTTGGCTCAAGTTGCCTTGCTTGTCCCTATTTGTGACTGCAACAACGTGTCAGGGACAGTTGGCTCCCCGACTGCTAGGCTGGGGTGCTATCCTCAGTGGGGAGCCAGAAGGAGGACAGCTGGTAACCGAGGAATCCAGGAATTAGGGCAGGCCCAGGCTCTTCTCTGCTGTCCAGAGGCCTAAGGAGCTGCTGGGCTGGCAGCCTTTGTCTGTACCAGGAAAGGGGCCAACATTTTCAGCTGCCCCCCCCCCCATCTTGTCTAGCACTCATACAATCCTAACTGATTCAGGTGGGGATCTGGATGGGAGGCCATGGCAAACTAAGGAGGCAAGAACATGAGGACCCAGCTCTGCTCAAAAGGATTAAATTCTCTACTTTAAAAAAAAACAAAAAAACAAAAAAAACCCCAAAAAAACAAAAAAAACCAAAAACCAAAAACCAACAACAACAAAAAAAATGGGTCTGTTTTCCTCACCGAGGGAACACATCTGCTCTCAAAACACCCCTGTGAGAAGCCAAGGTCTTTCATTGTGACTGGCTTGGTTTACATGCCCTTTCTAACTTTAATTCATGATATATATGGTCTGCCCAGGGCTTAAGCTGTGTTTTCTTCAGCCCTCGGCAATGGAGGTTACTTCAACTTTATAAAGTTAATAACTTGCTTGGCTTCCAGGTTCATCCCCTGGGGTAAATGAGAAGGTCGAAAAAGCAAGAAAAAGGCAGCTCCGTGAAATCCAACTCAACGACAGGATTGGGTAAAGCAACATTTCCACGGAGAAAGATTTGACACAGTAAAGTAGACAGTTTGGTTTTTGTGATCTGGTCACAAGGTTGGGCAGCCATCACTGCTGACCAATTCTGAACGTTTCATCACCTTAAAAGAAACCCTTTAAGACTGTCTTTTTTTCAGCCCCTGTCCTCTACTAATCTGTTTCCACAGCCAGTTGTTATAGACTCGTATTTAATGTGTGGCCATTTATGGCCAGATCTCTGTTGTATGAATTAGCCCTTTATTCCTTTTGCTGAGTCATATTCAACTGTATGATACAGCCCACTTACTCATTTATTAGTTGCTGGATACTCGGGGACTTGTACAAGTGCTCGTATGAACACATGTTTTAACACACCCCGAGGATTGGCATTGCTTGGCCCTGTGATAATTTTGAATAATTGCCTGATTGATTGTTTTTCAAAATTGTTGCACAAATCTTCAAGTCCTTGAAGGTGGAGGAGGAGGATTCTAATCTCTGGCCATTCTCACAGGCCCTTGTCTTTCTTATTTTTGCTTTTGAGTGAGCTTGAGGTGGTACCTCTGTGGTTTGGTTTGCTTCTCTCTATGGCTGGCCGTGTGGAGCATATTTTTATGGGCTCATAGGCCATCTGCGTGTCTTCTTTTGAGAAATATTCACTCAACTCCTTTGCTCATTTTAAAACTGATTTATCTGGTATGGCAGCACTTATCTAAAATCCCAGCACTCAGGAGGCAGAGGCAAGTGGATCTCTATAAGTTCAAGGCCAGCCTGGGCTACATACTGAGTTCTAAGCCAACAAAAGCTACACAGTAAGACTAGCTAAACTAATAAGCAAGTGAGCATACGTACAACAGTACCCCTCCCCTCCCCCTTCCCTTCCCCTCCCCCTTCCCCCCGACCCCCCACCTTATATGCATTTGGAGAACATGTTGCCAATTTCATCAAATATCTTAATTAATAAAATGATTCTGTAAGGAGACAGAGTGATGGTTCAGGAGTCTAGAGCACTGGCAGCTCGGGCAGAGGACCAGGATTTGGTTTCTAGTACCCACGCAGTGATTCATAATCTCTGAAATTCCAGGCTTAGATGATCTGATGTCCTCTTCTGGACTTCTTGGGTACCAGGCACAGACACAGTACACATACACATGTGCAGACAAACACCCATATACACAAAATAAAAATAACATAAGGCAAAAGAATTTTTTTAAAAAGATATTATGATTGTGGAATGAATATCAGGAGTTAGGAAGCATAAAGGTGGAGCCTGTTATCAGGAGTCTCCCCCAGTAATTGCTATGTTAATTTTGAAGTAGCAATGGATATATTGTGGGAAGATTGTTACATTTGAGTTAGGTAACTTGTTTTTTTTTTAAGATCTTGGCCCAGTGGCTCTTAAGTTGCTGCCTAGTATACACCACCAAATATTATTGTTGTTGTTGTTGCTGTTGTTATTATTATTATTATTAAAGATTTATTTATTATTATATGTATGTACACTGTACCTGTCTTCAGACACATCAAAAGAAGGCATCAGATCTCACTACGGATGGTTGGGAGTCACCATGTGGTTGCTAGGATTTGAACTCAGGACCTTCAGAAGAGCAATCAGTGCTCTTATCCACTGAGCCATCTCTCCAGCCCTATTATTATTATTATTATTATTATTATTATTATTAATTATTATTATTATTACCAGAGGTTGTCTGCTTCTGCTAAGAGGGACATCAGGAGAAACAATATACTTACAAACATGACGGACAGTTGAAATTGAAAACAAAGCCCAAGTAGTTCATTAAACAAAGAGGAGGTTCTTCGATTGATGATAAGTTAATGTCAAGGTTGGAGATGGGAGTTGTGAAATCCACTGGTGCTTGTGCAGAGGCGTACAGATCATGTGCCCAGTGTTTGAGCAGAGTTCTGCGTGACCAATGCTGACACAAGAAACTGGTGGTTCCTTTCGCAGCCGTGCAGCAGAGTCCCCGAGAGGCTGATTGTGATCAAGCCAGGCTAGCTGATGGGGTGTGCTTTAGACAGTTTTGCTTTCAGTTTTGGCACAAAATTGTAAGTACCGATAGGCAGGGCTCTTAACGAACAAAAGCTTTGAGGGTAATAGTTTTTAAAAGGGTAAAGACATTCTGAGGTTAAAAATAATTGCTGGGGTTGGGTGGTGGTGGCACACACCTTTAATCTCAGCACTTACAAGGCAGAGGCAGGCAGATCTCTGTGAGTTCGAGGCCAGCCTGGTCTACAGAGTGAGTTCTAGGACAGCCAGCTCTATACAGAGAAACGCTGTCTCAACACAAAACAAAACAAAATGCTGGGAAACGTGTGAAACAGACAAATCTTTAGGGTCAAAATTAACATATTTCTTCAGATATTTGTGTGTGCTCTACAGTGGGTAACGTTCTCTCAGGTACTCTCTGATTCTCTTCTCATTCTGATGGGGATTCTGGCCTGGAGAGGGACAAAGGGATGCCCAGGGTCACGCAGCTGGTAAGCAACAGCAGTAGAATTTGAACTTTTCGTATCTTGTTTCCCAGACTGATGGAGGAGTCTGCAGCCTTGGGGCTTAAGGGATATTAAACTTCACAAGTCACTCTATCTGGGGATGGGGAGCAGGCATTTTGAGGTATGCACCCAGGACTTTCTCAGAAACCACTTTTGGGTTATGAATCTCTAGTTGACTGATGGGCAACAACAACAACAACAACAACAACCAAAGCTGAGCCTACAGTCTAATCCACAATATTCCAAGATATCTTGCCTGGACACTCACAGCTCTTTCAAAGAGTGGTTTGTTGGCTGCCCTAAGTCCTTGACCTCATTAGATTTATGGCTGGAGCTGAGGGGAGCTGGCTAGTATGCTGCAAATTACTGGGCTGGGCCACATTAATCACAAGCTCCCTCCCAAGGAAATCTTGGGGTGAGAGGAAAAGCCAGCCAGGGCAGGGCAGGGCCCACCTCAGGACGGCAGCTCTTCTTGGTACCAAGACTTCCAGTGTTTAAGAAAGAAAACGAAGGCCAAAATTAGGGGTGGTTATAATCACTGTTTTCAAAAAAGTAAAAAAGACTAAGGAAAAAAAATTCCAAACATTGGCAGATTATAAGCTATAGCATGACATGGATATGTGAACTCTACCTCATTTGTTTTTACCATCAAAATCTCTTACACGCGTGGCGTACGGGAGACCTCTCCCTCTTCGAGTTAGTCTTGGTTCACACTGTTAACTCTTGCACAAGACACCTCTGGACCTTGATTTCATGCTAAGGGAACAGGAAGCAGAGACTCTGCTCTGCCTGAGTCCAGGTGAGTTCACAGCACTGGCACCAGGCTCTCCCTTCTCCTGATGTCCTCACAGTTAGATCTCAAAAGATTGGTAAAAATCAATCAATCAATCAATAAACAAGGGGAGAGCGGTATAGTTACTGAGGGCTCAGCTTCTCTATGCCAGCAGTTCTCAAAAATAGGAACATTTATATCTATTCTGATGTCTTTTAAAAGTCAAAGGTTAGCTCCACCCACCACTCTGTTTTACCAGCTTCCCTTAATTCTAAGACAATGTGAAGTGAAGGTTGACAAGGGCCATGTTGACTTTGAAGCAATGGCTGTTGGGCCAATGCTGGGCTACACTTTTTATTCAGGAAGGAAGAGGAACATGGCCTTAGCTGTCCGTTACTGTAACAAATACTCAAGGTAATGGGTCTAGAAAGAGAAAAGCTTTGATATAGTTGCTGAGGCTTTCCTTTATTGTGATATAGCAACATAATTACCCAGTGGTGGCTGAGAAGGGAAAACCAGAGAAGCAGAGAAGCCCTAGCCCTACTACTGGGAACTGGGGCCTTTGGGAAAAGGAATTAGATGAGGCCTGGGATGGAGTTCCACGATAGCAGGAGATGATCTGACTGTCTGAGCTAACATGCTTGCTCCATCTTGCCCTGTGACATCCCCCTCCCATCTACTCACCAGACACTAAGAGATGGCAGCATCATACTTTTGCATCTTCTGATCTCCAGAACCATGATACAAATAAACTTCTATTCTTCACTGATTTCCTAATCTCGAGTATTTTGTTATAGTATTGGAAAATAAAGATAGGTGAGCGAGCCCTGCTCTGTGGTCACCTGCATGTTGAGTATGAATTCTAATCCCTAGATAACCTAGGCCTTGAGTGCAGACAGTGCTCTGAGTGTCTCCTACAGCGTTGTCCTGCCACCCATAAGGACAGGCCTAGCCTGGTATGAATTTTTGGACGTTTCTTAAGATACTTAGGGGGAGTTGATGGAAACCCGAGCAGTATCTTTCCATTTGGCTTTCACACAAGTCACAGCACCTCTGCAACGGAACATAAGCTTCACTCAGAGATAAATGGCTCCACAGATTGCCTAGCCTTCCACAGTCAGAGATCAGTGAGAAGTGGGTGCTCTAGTTTTCATGCACGTGAAACTCAACTGGCCAGATGAGGTAAAAATAAACAAAATGAAACAAAACAAAACAAAAAGCAAAACAAAACAGCAAAACAAAACAAGAGACACAAAAACAAAACAAGACAAGAGACCTCAAGGCTAAGCAACGGTGTGTGCTATTGAAATTGAAGATGCTAGGTAAGGGAATGACTGTGAGAGTTAGTGTGCCATCTATCTGCCCGTGTCTGTGAAAATACGTGAACAACATTCCCCAAGCTGTTCTACTTGTTCCCAAGTTTGACCAAGATGCGACCTGAGGGCTGGTAGGAGGATTTGGAGGCTTCGCCATCCACTGGGGTGAGCAGAAGTTGAATTCTAGCCCCTGGGATAATCTTAGGAACCCTTAGGCCTTCCGGGAGAAATTGAAGTCTAAATGAGAAGGTTCTAGGAAATTTTCTAGAGCTGAGACCAATACTCAGAATGGTGTCCACCCTTACCGAAGAGCCTGAGACTTCGCTCTTCACTGCCTGAGTCCTGCATGGCTGTCCCAGCCTGACCCCTCTTGCATTAATTCCTCCCCCCCCCACACACATCTGGATTAGCTTTGGATTAGCCTGGTCTTTGTGAGCTAATGAGATCCATGTCAACTTGAGGTGGCAACAGAAGCTTAATTGGGATTGAGTGGACAGCGAAATGGAATCAAATCAATTAGTATGCCCTGAGCACCTACTGTGTGCAAAGTTGTATGCACACTCCCGACTGCTGTTGCAAGAAAATGTGGGTAAATCCTTGAAAGTGATCTTGGACAAGGCTACCCTGTCACCATGAGTGCTTTCTTACTGAGGGTGTGATTTATTTTCACTTACCAAGTTTTTATATGTATTTCATTCAGCAGCCCGGCTGATATCTCTCTCTCTCTCTCTCTCTCTCTTTTTTTTAAGACATTGCTTATTGTTCTTTAACTCTGTGTGTATATGTATGTCTATGTGTGGGTATGTACATGCAAGTGCAAATACCTACAGATGCCAGAAGAAGGCGTCAGATCTCCCAGAGCCATAGTTACAGGCAGTTGTGAGTCACCTGTTGTGAGTACTGGGAGCTGTACTGGGAGCAGTGTATGTTCTTAGCTGCGAAGTCATCTCTCCAGTTCATTTTACTGAACTTCAGAGAGATGAGGTGTCTTTCCCAAAGTCATATGGCTAATAAGAAATAGTACTGTGACACATGCAAGTCAAAGCTGAGGGCAGCATGTTAGCTGAGAGCCCTTGAGTTGAAATGTTCCAGATTTTAGAGTTTGGAGATATTTCATGAATTTTTCGAATGAACATCATACATTGAAAACATTCTCTGATAAGGGAACCTCTTTGACATCATGATAACACTCACACATTTTGGATTTGGGACAATGTTGGTTTTACTCTTTCCTGCTTTATATTTTTTGAGTAGTAGGGCTGCCCAGCCTGTGTCTCTCCTATTTGGGAACTAGACCATGAGGTGACACATGGAGCCTCCACCCCGTTGTGCATTTCCTCTGCATTTCTATGACCATGTCTACCTTCCCAATCATTATCTCAGCCCCTCAAAGGGTGGCAGCTCTGGAGACCCTCTGATAGCAGCCCAGCTCCATGGAGCAAAGGGTTGTGGGTGCTGCTTTTCAGAAGGGTAACTCCCATTCCACTGTGAAATAGAAGGACTTTACTTCTTGCTGCTAAAATGGAGGAAGTTTGGGGCTTGCTGTCCTGAACCATGCATTGAAAAGGCGGATCTGAAAGGCTCTCAGCCTACTCGGTTCTCAGATCAATTAGGTCCAATTAGAAGCCACCTTATAAAACACTGGCCATCACTAGATCATAGACAGGTTTTGTTGCTTTCTGTGCCTCAGCTGCCAAAATACCTGGAGTTTTCGTGCCCCTCCCTGTCCATCAGGCTCTGATAGACATGAAGTTTCATAAGGAAAGGACTGAAAATGGACCAGGGTTTCAACTGAAAAATTCCATTAGGCCTGCAATAACACATGCAGGAAATCTGTTTAGCAGATCTGTTTGGGGGCAGTGAAACCCAGGAAAAGAATAAGCCCCTTCCAACTTAATGTTTCTTCCAGGGACTGATCATCAGAAAGAGACAGTCTCAGTGAGGGCTGGTGATGTCTTTTCCTGCAGTTTCTCTGTGGAGGCCGGCTTACTTCCCCCTTCCTCCTGGGGGCTGTGGTGTGCTTTTGTCTATAATAGGACACTGGCTCACAGGGGAATAGCTGAGAGCTCCTTGATGATTTTTTTTTCTTCTAGACTAGCTTTTCTTTAATTCTGCTTCCAAAGGGCCTCAGTGGAATGAAGCCAATCCCCCAGCCAGTCCATATTATCTGGTACAGCCTTGACTGAACATGTAGTGATAGCCAGAGCCTCTTTGACAAAAGCCAGGGGGAAAATAAACCAACAACCACTTGGTTTGTTCTGTGTACACTGATTTTAACCGTGGGGGGTTGGCCCAAGAGGCCACTAGAACATGTCTGTATCTCATTTCTGCTCCTTGAAGTGATAGGAAAAGCTGCTGGAAAGACAATTGCTGTCATAAAAGAGAAGGTTCCATCACTAAAGGGCTTCTAGAAACATAGGTAAGCTCCTGGAATATTATGGACTAGCACAAGGTCGGAGTGTCAGGGAAATGTAGGGTGGAAAACTCAAAGCCAAAGGACCCTTGCTGAAGTCAGTGCTGGTGCAGGGACCCCTCACCCCTGCACCCCAAGGCATTGACCTATAGCGACTCAGGTGCAAGTGGGTTGAATAAGGGTAGGATTTATCTAGTGGCATCATGGAAGGGCAGGCCAGTGGGTGAGCAAGAGACTGGGGGATGCAGGGCAAGTCAAGATGAGTCCCATGGAAGGAAGTGGTCAGAAACAAACTAAGATGCTGAAGGGTCCTGGGTGTAACCTGGGAGCTGCTCTCTGTGAAGAACTAGGAGAGGTTAGCACCACTCATGGGCTCCGAATAAAATGAAAAGCTGAACCAAACAACCACAAACCCATCACCACCACTGCTGGCCACATAAATGTTCACAGGAGTGAGCCAGAAACAAAGCAACCCAAGGATGGCAAAGATAAAAAGAAGAGAGATCTAACGAGTCAGTCAAAGAATGTGACATGCAACAACGAGAGAGAGCACAAGACAAAAGATGAGTCCCTAGAGAAGTAACCAAGGCAGTCCTTCTGCCCCTCAACAATGCAGATCTGAAACACAGGAAGGTCAAAATATTTAAGAGAATGGATACAGTTGCAGTCACCTTGTGAGTTCATGCTAACCCAAGAAAGATTCACAAACAGCCACTATCGATTGATTCTTTAAGACGGAGGGACATCTTTTCAGTGTCTGAGTGTTCTGTCTGCATGTCTGTCTGTGCTGGAGGAACTTCTTTTCAGTGTCTGAGTGTTCTGTCTGTATGTCTGTCTGTGCACCATAAGTATATGCAGTGCTTGCATAGACCAGAAAGGGAGGAGGTTGTGAGCTGTCATGGCGGTGCTGGGAACTGGGTGGAGGAAATAAAATCCACTGCAGTAATTTAACTGGGCTCTGTCCTCTGGCTTTGATTTATGGCTGTTTATGTATGAGATAGAAACCCTAGTGTCTTATGCTCCCATCTTCCGGTCTCTGGTTCTAAGTTAATCTCCAGACTTGGCATCTTCCTCCGAGTCTTCATATATCGCTTCACATGTCTGTTTTCCTTGCGTTTGAAGGCCATTCCGTGCCAGGACTCTCAAGTTCCCCCCCCCCCCCCCCAAGCTTCGGCCAGTCTAATTTTGGAGCTTTAAAAAAAGTTTGCATCCCACATTTTTTTTCTCACAGCTTCATTTGCGTTTTTCGTCTATTTTGGATCGTCTTCCCTGCGATGCTGTGCATGTGCTCCGTTTCCTGTTTTCATAAGCTCTGTGCAGCTAGCTACAGACGGATGTGATCTAAGGCATGTCTCCACTAGAAGCTATTCACTTAACTTTTTTTTCTTCTGTCTAATATGGAATATTCTGACCTATGCAACAGACTCTAGGCATGGCCATTCTTGGTGGATGTGCCTTTAGGGGACACAGACTGGGGATAATTTCCCAGTGTCCCTCCTCTCGGGGACTGGGTGTCGTGGCATTGAATAGGATGCAGATAGTTAACACACATGTACTCCAGCTTTTGTCTCTGAGACAAAGGGTACAACAGGGTCTGTTCCCACTTCATCCCCCTCCCTTTGTTTTTTATGTCAATAGTACTTTATTATAGTCAACCATACGCACAAATTGTGAGTATTTAGCAAGTGAATCAATTTTGACATGTGTATTCCCTGATTCATACATTAGACAATTCTATGACTTCATCTTTCAAGTGAGCTACTTGAAAGCCCCAAACCTTCCAACTCCAAGCTGTGGCTGACCTGCTCTCTGTCACTGTTATTAGTCTTTGATGGTTTAGAACTCAGGAGAAGATGAAGCACGCATAGGTTTTCTTTGCTTATACTTTTGCTCATTCAGGATATTTTGAAATTCATGCCATGTGTATATTCATAGTCTGTTGTTTTTCAATAAAAATTAGTGTGTGTGTGTGTGTGTGTGTGTGTGTGTGTGTGTGTTAGGGAGTGCTATGTACACATGAGTGCAGGTACCTGTAGAAGCCAGAAGAGGGCACAAGATCTCCTGAAGCTGGAGTTACAGGCAGTTGTGAGCTTGCCTGATATGGGTGCTGGGAATTGAACCTGGGTTCTCTGCAAGATCAGTACTCGATCTTAATACTGAGTCTATCTCCAGTCTATTTTTTTTTTAATTGTTCAATATTATTCCATTTCACACAGATATACCACAATTTACCAATTTTTCTAGTAAGGGACTCGGGCTGTTGCCAACTTTTCCCTTATTAGGAATAAAGTAGCTATTTACATACAGAGCTTTTTGTGAGTAAGGCCATGCACTAATTTCTCTTGGAATATGTCAAGTCGTGTTATGCTGTTGCAGGACCGTAGATTCAAGTTAGTAAAAAAGCTAAGTTGTTTTTAAAATAATTGTACAGTTTTAAACAGGATTAGTACGTTAAAATGTTCAGCAGTGTTGCTAACACTTAATGGACCCAGCTTTAATTTTTAGCCCCTGTGTTGCATGTGTAGATCATCTTAGGAGGCTTGGGTTTGTATTTCTCTGGTAACTAGTGATGTTATTCACTGGGTTATTTGAATTTTGAATGTTTAATTTCTCTCTCTCTTTTTTTTTTTTTTAAAAAAAATCTGAATAGGCTTCAGCTTAGAGCCAACTATATGCCTGCATTGTCACAGACTTTCCAATTCAATGCCTGTTTTTTTTTTTTTTCTTTCCTAGGTAGGGTCTTATTATGTAGCCCTGGCTGGCCTAGAAGTTACTATATAGGCCAGGCTGGCCTTCAACTTACAAAGATATCTTTTTGCTGTTGTCTCCTGGGTACTGAGATTACAGGCATGTGCTACCACGTCCAGTCAAAATTTAATATAATAATCAATTTAATCAACTATGGATCTGAATAAGTTATACCCACTTTATAGAATAAGAAACTTAGGTTCAGATATATTGTAAACCTCCCTTAAATTAGAGGCTTCCTATCCTGAAACACAAGGCTTCTACTTATGAGTCAGCACTGAAGCAAAATCACTGCAAAAGGACACTCCACACCTTTGAATTTGATCTTGCCTTTAAAAAATGTTATTAAAGAAAGATGTTTATTTGGGTGTCCCATATAACCCACTGACACTGCAGAGTTTAGTGGTTTTAGTTTATAGGCATTTGTGATGTACAACTATAACTATGTTGCACTTCTACTGTGAAGTACAAATATAACTATGTTGCACTTCTACTGTGAAGTACAAATATAACTATGTTGCACTTCTACTGTGCAGTCTCTAGTCATCACCCCCTCCCAACTCCTTCCAGCTCTAAGCAGCTACAATTGAGGTCTATCACCACAGACTAACTTGTCCTTGACATTTTGTTCAGAACTGAATGATGTAATCTATGCTCTCCTGTGATTGGATTCTGTTCATCCTGGCTATATTTAACACCTGTAGCAAAAGGTGCTTTTTAGTCCATGAGACTCCAGCCCTGTGCTTCTAGGTGCTGCCTGCTCCATCCCTCAGGGGTACATGTGACTGGGCATCTCCCAGTTCTAGGCCTTGCTTTTGTGGAAAGCAAGACTCTTGGTCTCTTTTTTTTTCCCCTAATGTTTTTTAAACTAAAAATATTTAATTAAACTTAGCCATCACATGTATTTTGGGGCTAAGCCTAATATTAACACATGTGTTTATGTGATGAAGCATCATATTAAAACACATATGTTAATTATCAAAATCAGGATAACTGGAGTTCTGCCACATCAAACTTTGTTTATTTTAGTTTCTTTTGATAATTAAACCCCACCAAGCATTCTAGCGCCTATTCTTACTCCTTTCCCATACTCTGAGTGAGTGTGAAGTATTCAGAAGACCCAGAGGAAGCAGAGAGCACAGATGGAGCCGAAGCAAAGAGTAAAATCGTCCTCTGATGCAGTTGGACTGTGGCCCAGGGCTGTAAAGAAAGGTTTACTGGGCTAAGTTAGCCCCTGAGACTTAGACCTGTTTACTCCAGCAACTAATCTCATTTACCTAGACTACTAAAACCCTAAACACACTCCTTGAAAGCTGATAACTCTGAGCACTTGTACCTTGTCAAGATCTCTAGCTGTGCATTGTGTTTTAAAGCATTGTACTGGATGGGTCTCTCTCCTGGACAGACACAAAGAACTCTGGTTCCTTTCAGACTGTGGGTGGTGGGACAGCAATACATTCTGTCACTCTCAGGCATCTTACAGACAGATCTTTCCTAACTGTTTAGACCTTAAGCACTTGAAAAGAGTCAGAAAAAAAACAATTTTTAAGGGTCAGAACTCTTTATTGTTAAATTAATTTATTCTCTCATCAGCCCAACCGTGAAGCCTTTGACCTGAAATCTGTCCTGCCAACGTGATATGCTGGGACAAAGTGGCACAGACATTCGTTATTTTTATTTTAAAGTGTGTGTATGTGTGAGTGTGTGTGTGTGGCAGAGGTGTATACATGTGTGCAGGTGCCCACAAAGGTCAGAAGAAATGCCCCTCACCCTTCCACACGAGAGCTGGAGTTACAAGTAGTTGCGAGCTGCCTAATATGGGTGCTAGAAATAGAACTCGGATCCTCTGGAAGAACACACAGTACATGCTCTTCAGACCCCAGACAGGCCATGCTTAAGGAATAAATCACAAACATCCAAAACCATTTATGAACCTTCTTAGAACAGATTCTTCAAGCTTCCCAGCCGTTCAGTGTCTTTGCTCTAATCTCCTAGCACACAGGGGCTCCACAGGAAGCTTCAGGAACAGTGCTGAGCGCTTTGCAGGGTACTGAGTGAATTATAAAAAGCTGTGCTGTTCTAAAGATCAAAACGCCTGCCCATCTGGGATAGATAAATCCCATCACGGAATTTATGAGGGGGTTATCTTGAATTATGTGCTTGGTGTTGGGTTTGGCACGTAATAAATATAAACGGCCCTCTTAGGATAGTAGATTAGCATGGGGGGGAGGAGGGGCAGAGCTAGGCATCTGTGGAATTTAAATGGGAAGATGCCCTATTCCCTTCAGAGAGGACAGAGCTCCTAACCCTGGTAAAAGAAGCAGAATCCTTGTTTTTAAGCCTGGTATGAACTCCTCCCAGGAAGGTAAGAGCTGATTTATCTTCCCATGGCTTAGAACACAAGGTGTGCAAATTTGGCTCTCTGGATTCACTGTGTTCTAGATCTTTCTCTCCACAAAGGATCTATTTGCTATATGTCAGTTGAGTTGCACCAATGGGACTGTGGTCTTGTTTGTCTAATTCTAACAGGAGCTGGAAGGGCGGAAGGAGAAGCTCTATTTGTAACACACCTGCCCCAAACAGCCCACACTTCAGCTTCATCTCCAAATACTTACCACCCCTTTGATGCTAACAGGGGCATGGCTAATACACCTCAGTGGTTGCCATGAGCAAGCTGTACTGCAGACTGCGTGCGATTCGAAGGCATAAAGGTACCTTTTCTTTTTAAAAAGATTTAATTACTTATTTTATGTATAAGAGTACACTGTAGTTGTATAGATGGTTGTGAGCTTCCATGTGGTTGCTGGGAATTGAATTTAGGACCTTTACATGCTCCAGTCAACCCCACTCCAGTCAGCCCTGCTTGCTCCAGTCGGCCCCACTTGCTCTGGCCCAAAGATTCATTTATTATTATAAATAACTATACTATAGCTGTCCTCAGACGCACCAGAAGAGGGTGTCAGATCTCATTATGGGTGGTTGTGAGCCACCATGTGGCCACTGGGTTTTGATTTCAGGACCTCTGGAAGAGCAGCCAGTGCTCCTACCTGCTGAACCATCTTGCCAGCTCATAAAGGTACTTTATTAAAAAAAAGATTTATTTACTGATTTTATGTATTTGAGTATGCTGCCACTGAGGGCATCAGATCCCATTACAGACGGTTGTGAGCCACTGTGTGGCTGCTCCGGAAATTGGACATAGTTCTACCAGAGGACCCAGCTATACCACTCCTGGACATACACCCAGAAGATGCTCCAACATGTAATAAGGACACATGCTCCACTATGTTGATAGCAGCCTTGTTTATAATAGCCAGAAACTGGAAACAACCCAGATGTCCCTCAACAGAGGAATGGATACAGAAACTGTGGTGCATCTACACAATGGAGTACTACTCAGCTATTAAAAACAATGAATTTATGAAATTCTTAGGGAAATGGATGGATCTGGAGAGTATCATCCTGAGTGAGGTAACCCAATCACAAGAGAATACACATGGTATGCATTCTCTGATAAGTGGTTATTAGCCCAGAAGTTTGGAATACAGGAAAAACAACCCGCAAACCACAAGAAACTTAAGAAGAAGGAAGACCAAAAGGTACACATTTCATTCCTTCTTAAAAAGGGGAACCAAATACCCACAGAAGGAATGGCAGAGATTAACTATGGAGCAGAGACAGAAGGAAGGACAAGCATATAGCTATCTCCTGAGAGGCTCTGACAGTACCTGACTAATACAGATGTAGAGGCTCACAGCCATTCATTAAACTGAGTACACGGTCCCCAATGAAGGAGTTAGAGAAAGGTTCTATGGAGCTGAAGGGTTTGCAGCCCCTTAGGACGAACAACAATTACTAACTAGTACCCTCAGAGCTCCCAGGGACCCAACCACCAATCAAGGACTATATATGGTGGGACTGAATGTTCTGGCAGCATGTGTATAGTAGAGGACCGCAAATTCGATCATCTGTAGGAGGAAAGGACTTCGGCCTTGTGAAGGTTTTGTGCCCCAGTGTAGGGGAATGCCAGGGCCAATAAGTGGGAGAGGGTGGGGTGGCAGGCATGAGGAGGAGAGGAGGCAAAAGGGGTTTGTTCTTGTTGTTTTTGTTTGTTTGTTTGTTTGTTTGTTTTTGGAGGGGAACCTGGGAAAGGAGAAATTTACATGTAAATAAAGAAAATATAAAAAAATAAAAACTAAAAACAAAAACAAACAAACAAACAAACAAAAAAAGAAATTCATGGCCTCTACAAGAGCAGCCAGTGCTCTTAACCAGTGAACCATCTCTCTAGACCCATAAAGGCACTTTTTAATCTTCTCAGGTAGATCAAAACTCCTTAAAACAAGGGACATACTTGCAGGAAAACTCAAAATCAGAGGAAGATGGGCTAAAAATAAGGCACATGTGAGAGGGGAGACTGAAGTTTGATCAGGAGATCAAATATGCAAGCTGAGGCTTTAAATTTTGATGCTCACAAAGACCACAAAGACCGAGTGTGGCACTGGCCATGGCTGTTACTAACACTTGTGTGTGTATATCTGCACAGGAGGTGCTTTAAATCAATTTACCTCAGTCTGTCTGGTTTAAGTTTACAAGGAGTTTTTTTTCCTTTCTATTCTACTCCCCTTCTGGCTATGATTGCTTACTTTAGTATGTGCAAACAATCAATAACACAGAAGCAATATGGGGCTTTAGGTGAATTTCTAATTGGCTTTCTACTAATTAGCTGTATTCTACATCTAATGTCCTGTACATTTTGAATTTCCCAGGCTGCACAGCAGTGCATCAGCATGGATGATGAGTCTGTTGGAAGGGTGCTGCTGTACCCAACAATCTGTATGTCCTCACACTCCTCACGGCGTAGATTTCTCTCCACCCTTCTCCTAGACACCTGTGTCTTCTCTGTAATTACAAGTGTAGACCAAGACTAGGATGCCTTCATGTAGTCCTGCCCCATCAAATGAAGGTAACTAGAGAGAAGGATGAGCAGTCAAGAATACTGGCTGCTCTTCTAGAGGACCAGGGTTTGATTTCCAGCACCCACATGGCAGCTCACAACCATTTGTAACTCCAATTCTAGAGGATCTAACACCATCTTCTGGCCTAGCAGACACTGCACACACATGGCACACAGACATGCAAGCATACAGTCATGCACTTAAAAAAAAATTTAAAAAAAATCTTAAAACAGTGAACACATGTAGCTAAGAGAGGCTCAGTCATCGTACAGTTTCAAATCCTTGAAGGTGTCTGTGAGGCATGGAAGGACTCATTTAATATTCTACACTCATTCTATATTCCACACCCATTCTACACTCACTCTATATTCTATACTCACTCTATATTCTACACTCTTTCTATATTCTACACCCATTCTATATTCTACACCTTCTCCATACTCTACATCCACTCTATAGTCTACACCCACTTTATGATCTACATCCATATTCTACACTTATTCTATATTCTATACCCACTCTATATTCTACATCCATTCTATATTCTACACCTATTCTATATTGCACACCCACTCTATATTCTACACCCACTCTATGGTCTACATCCATTCTATATTCTACATTCATTCTATATTCTACACTCACTCTATGGTCTACACTCATTCTATATTCTACACCCACTCTATATTCTACATTCACTCTATATTCTACACCCACTCTATATTCTACACCCACTCTATATTCTACACTCTATATTCTATACCCACTCTATCTATATTCCACACTCATTGTATAGTCTACACCCATGCTATATTGTATGCTTCATCTCCCATCCCACCACATTTTCTAACATGTCCTTGTGACTATCTCAAGCATCCACAGCCCACAGGTCCTCTTTTGGACAGAGCAGTCGGTCGGTCATATAAAGGCAGTTCCAATCGAAGAGACTTTAGTGAAATGACTAGGTCCAGCCTTTGGTGGAAGAGTTGTAAGCAGTTGTTTTCTGTGGCTCACCCTTCTTTGTCCTGAACCTTTATCCTCTCCTTGCCTGGTGAGCTATTTTGACTGTCCCAGTGGCTAAAATGTAAACCTGTTAAGTTTAAAAGCTAAGAACAAAGATTCTGTGTACTTGATACATTATAGAAATGTCTCACCAGCCATCTCTGTCTCTCATTCCATTGATTCATTTTAAGCCATTGTAGTTTGTCTTGTCTGTTACACTGTGCCAACCTCAATTCCTAGCTAATAAAACCCTCTACTTCCAGACTACTTTACTTAGAATGCTCAGCAAGATGGCTCCTCTCTCCTAGAACATATATTTGGTGAAATTGACTTTTGTGAACAGGCCACATCGTACTTCATGATTTCTTTAAGGTGTCAATGAGGCTTAGCTTAACAAAAAGTATTCTTTAATATTCAGTTTGGTCAGAGGGGAAATCACTTTGTTTAGGTTCTTATCTGTAAGGTAAAGTGTGATATTCACTGGGGAGGGGGCTGGTGTAGGGCCAAGCACGGGGTTCTGAAAGCTGGCTAATCTGGACTGGAGGGTAAATCTGAATCCGTTATTTTTTTTTCCTGCATGTCACTTAGGAATTCTAAAATGAACAAGTCCTCAGATTGAGACAGAAAAGTTTACAACCTAGCTTACCAAGGAGAGACACAGCCAGTCACTTGGTACCACTAGGACTGTTTCCTGTATTTGTATGTTCTTCCTTTCCTTCTATGAAAATTAAAATTAAATTTTTGTGCACTGGTATGTATGTCTGTACACCATTTGTGTGCCTGGTATACATGGAGGCTGGAGGAAGGCATTGTATGCTCTGGAACTAGAGTTACCGATGGTTATGAGCTGCCATAACTGGGTACTGGCAAGAGCAGCTATGCTCTTAACCACTGAGCGACCCCTCTAGCCCCCAGGCTTCTGTTTCTTTACTTAACAGATTACGAGCCCAGCATAATCAGTACACTCTGCCAGTGCTGCGGGCTCAGGTCTTTGTCCTCTGAATTGTGCTCAGTGCCTTACAGCTGAGTGTGAGGGGCTAATGCTTGCTCATTAAGTCCACTGCAAGTATCTATGAGGCATGAGTTTGAAGTTCATTTCAGGTTTCACTTAAGAAACCAAACTGAAGGTTTTTTGTTTTGTTTTGTTTTTTGTTTTTTGTTTTTTGTTTTTTGTTTTTTGTTTTTTTTTTTTTTTT
>JADRCD010226741.1:47250-71093 GCA_019843815.1 Montemys delectorum
GTTTTTTGTTTTTTGTTTTTTGTTTTTTGTTTTTTTTTTTTTTTGGTTTTTCAAGACAGGGTTTCTCTGTGTAGTCCTGGCTGTCCTAGAACTCATTCTGTAGACCAGGTTGTCCTCGAACTCAGAGATCCACTGGCCTCTGCCTCCCAAGTGCTGGGATTAAAGGCATGAGTCACCCTTAATGGCATGGTGAGGTCGGTGATTTCCATCTGAAACCAGATGTAACGGCCAAAGAGGAATCTGCAAGACTCGGACTGTGTTTGGCTGGTAGAGCCAGGTCTATCTGGAAAAGGTGGCTGTTCTTTTCCGGGAACCAGAATGCTGCGCTGAGACCCGGAGACCTGAAGTGAAACGGAGCTTGCTTTCTTGTGACATAAGCTCCACCACAGGTTTCATATGTTCTACAGATGTGAGACTAAGTGCTTTAAAATATGTAAAGCTAATGAGTTATTAGCTGCAGGAGAGCACACTCGGATCCTGAGTCTATCTGGTAGGTCTTTCCTCAGGCCCTCCCCTGTGAACTTAGTGAGCTCGTGCAGACTCTCAAAATGGCACTGGCTTTGAAACTGCTCAACCTCTAAACTTTGTGGATTGTGACTTGTAGATTATTTAGAAACAAGACTTTGGGTGGAGAGGTGGGTGGGTACAGATGCTTTACCCCTGAGGAAAGTCAGTTGCTCACTGTATGCTGATTTTCTTCAAGTCTCTGGGGTCACGATTGGCAACTGTAAAGAAGAACTGTCATGGCGGCTCATATTTGCGGAACTTGTTCGGGTTGTAGGAACTCTGTATCACCATCTTTAAGTCCTTGCTGTTAGTAGATGCGGTGCAGGATCGTGCACTGGATACCGACACTGTTTTTCAGCGGGAATCCTTTGGACTGTGCTGGAAACCCAACTGTGTAAGTCAGTGTGCACCTTAGGATCTCTCCGTCTCGGAGGCAATTCCTCACAGTTTCCAGCATTTTCATAAGGAGAAAATTGAACTTTGAAGAAGCTGAGCCCCCATGGCAATCCAGCACAGCTGGTCCAAGGAACAGCGGGTGTGGGGGTCCCTGCAATCTGTGCCTTTCCACATGCATGTGGCCCAGATGTTAGGGGCCTCCTGGACCTAAGATGGGGCTGGAAACACCCCCTATAGACATTAGAAATGAGAGACCAGAGAGGCAGGGCCAGTTGGTCCAGGTTGGCCTGACTCTCGGACCACAGCCCAGGCGTCTTCCTGTAGGCGGTGGGAGGGGCATACAGGGGAGATGTTGGACAGCTTGCTCATCCCCCTTGGTCGTTTGACTTTCTGATTCTACAATGTAAAGGAGAACAAGTTCTGGAGTAGATCCACTCTTCCAGCGTCCAAAGCATCACATTCCTGCACAATTTATGGATGTTTTCTCCTGTTCTGGAACACCGGGTGCTGGAGGTTGTGTTTACATTTTTCTCTTATCTCAGACAGTCTCTCTTTGGTCTCCACTCCCCTGAATGTTCTGTGGGATAAGCTGTGCCGTTCAACTCTTCCCGTGGTCCATATGACCCTTCACCTTCTCTGCACACATAACATGTGTGAGCTGTGCCCCAAAAGCCTGTGTGTGTGATTTCCTCCTTCCTGGTCAACTCTGAGATGTCTCCTCCATGCCTCCTGGTGCTGAAATGTCCACCACATTCCTTAACTTAGCGAGGAACAGTATTGTGCTCTCCCTCCCTTCATGAAAACACTTTCATCATGAAATCTCTCAACCCTGAGCTCATCTGTTCTCTTCTAATAATAAACGTTTTACTGTGAGTTTACAGAAGGTTGAAGAAACGCTGGCTTTAGATTCTTAATAATACAGAAAACAGTTTTGCTCTAAGCCGCAGGACAGTGTTTTATGGAATTCCTTCTTTCTTTCTTTCTTTCTTTCTTTCTTTCTTTCTTTCTTTCTTTCTTAAAACAAAACAAAACAAACAAACAAACAAACAAAAAATAGAACAAAGAACAATCGTAATAGCCAGTCACGGCTCTCGCTGTTTCTCTCCAGGCCCTAAATGGTAACCAGACATGAACTTAAATTCCCTGGGCCCTATGGCTGCTTTCCCCCTTTTTCTCTTGAGGTTCATTATTTTCTCCAAATTAAAACATTCTGTTTGGAATGAGGGAGTATAAAGAGTCAGGGCAGCGGCAAGCTCCCATTGCTCAGAGGGGGTACATCTCAGGGAAGCCTTCCTTGCCAGTTTTCTGATATGATTAATTGAAAGGAGCCTGGCTTATAATTAGATGAGATCACCTTTAAAGGTGATTTAAAGGAATTCTTCCCTCATTACCCATAATAGCGAAGTTGAAAAACAATTTCCTGGGATAGAGACTTGGATACGTAAATATATGAAGTTAAATCCCCACGCTAAGGTTTGAGTGTTCCGGGACAAAGCAAAACCCAGCTGAGCCCTGCTTTCTTACAGCTGGTAAGAAGGTGGAAGTCATAGGTGTTAACACTCAGAGGAGAAGGTAGGCTCCCCTTATTCTGAGTAAGGAGCACGGGAGGGGGGGAAGAGGAGGAGCGTGTGCAGTGCATTGTTAACACCCAAGATTCCTCCCAGGGAAGGTCGATGATGTTGATAGAGGGTGAGTTTTGTGTGTGCCTGAGAGAAATGGTGTGTGCAGAGGCCATAGGAAGTGGGAGGAGCTGTGGTTCTGAGTCTGGGATGGAGAATGGAGGGGGTGGGAGTTGGAATCAATGGCGGGCTAGAATGAGAGGTTTCCTGTCCCTTGGGGAGAGCCACAGTTAGCTAAGACTTGATGACCAGCCGGGCAGTGGTGGCACACACCTTTAATCCCAGCACTTGGGAGGCAGAGGCAGGCGGATTTCTGAGTTCGAGGTCAGCCTGGTCTACAGAGTGAGTTCCAGGACAGCCAGGGCTGCACAGAGAAACCCTGTCTTGAAAAGCCAAAAAAAAAAAAAAAAAAAAAAAAGATGACCATCCTGTTCCAGTGCAGACTGCAGATTTTTTTTTCTCAGAAGACCAGAATAGATTAATTCTAACATTCGCCATCTCTCATGCAGCATAGGCCTTGGCCTTCTCTCTACAGCAGCAAGATGCTGCTAGCTCCAAGTCTGATGCCTGTGAGCCTTTCACATTCTGGTCCTCAGACATGAGAACTCTGTAAGTGTTTTTCTATCTGCTTGTTCACTTTGGACCACTGTTCTCCTTGGTCATTCTTGAGCACCTATCCTAAGAACGACTTTAATTTGACTCCCTTGTTTTATAGACAGTGATCCACAAGCCCAGGGAGGTACTGCTCTCTCAATCAGGGACTGTCCCAGGCTCTTGGCTAGTATTACGGAACTCGGTGCCTCTCCTCGACCCCTGTATTTGGCTCTTCCATTTGCGCTGAGTCCCTGCACATTGGATCCTAACTGCTTTTATCCCTGGGTTTATAGAGACTCCAAATACCTGCAGAAAATGATTAATGATCCATTTTATTTCCTGGCATCTCTTAATGCAAAAAGTCTTGGACAGCAACCAATTTAATTTAGACTTGAGAAACTGCCATTTTGTTTCAACCTGGCTTATATTAATGATATTTTTTAAATGCCTGAAGGTATGCAGCATATTTAAGACCCTCAAATAACATTTTTTTCTTTTATAGAGTTGCATAGAATGCAATGTACAGATTGAAATACATACATACACATATATACATATATACATTATGTATATTCTCTTACAGTTTTGGAAAAACACATATATATATATATATAATGATTCCTCTTTTTTAGAATTTACTTAAATTTTGAAAAATTGATGACATTTTTATTCAAATTTATAAAAATATAAAAAAAAACCATAATGGAATCATGTTACCTACATTTTAACCTAGAGTGCAGTTTCTTAGAGTTGAAATTTTTCTTTAAAATGAAATGCTGTGATTAAATAAATTAAGGCTGTGTGGGTTATAACAAAAGGTTCTTAGGGGATTCTCTGCCTGCCAGCTCTCTTTATTTTTATATTTTAAAGATTTATTTTATTTTATGTGTATGAGTGTTTTTACCTTGTATTCATGTATGTGGACCATGTATATGCTGTACCTTCAGGTCCCAGAAGAGGGCGTCAGATCCTCAAGAACTATGGCTACAGGCTGCTGAGATGTGTGGGCTCTGGGAACGGAATTTGGGTCCTCTGCAAGAGTGTCGATGCTCTTAACATCTCCCACTGCTCTTAACTGTAACCATCTCTCGCCAGCTTCCTCCAGCTCTTTTTATAGAATTTGTTTCTGAGAGAAAACAGCCATGTCTCAGTCATTCAGGTGACAAGATACTGAAAAATTTGGAAGAGATTTTATCTCTCACAAAACTTTGGATGCAGACCAGAGTGGAAAGGAATTCCTGTCTCCCCTTTCTCTTCTGAACAATGCAGATGTTTTATGAACTCCATTTGCAGAGATGAAATTGATGCCCAGAACCCAGTGTCTTAGTCAGGGTTTCTAGTTTTACACAAAACATCACAACCAAGAAGCAAGTTGGGGAGGAAAGAGTTTATTCAGCTTACACTTCTACATTGCTGTTCGTCACCAAAGGAAGTCAGGACTGGAACTCAAGCAGGTCAGGAAGCAGGAGCTGACGCAGAGGCCATGGAGGGATGTTGCTTACTGGCTTGCTTCCCCTGGCTTGCTTAGCTTGCTTTCTTATAGAACCCAAGACTCCAGCCTAGGGAGGCTGGACCCTCCCACCCTTGATTACTAATCAAGAAAATGCTTCTGAAATGGAGGCATTTCCTCAAGGGAGGCTTCTTTCTCTGTGATAACTCCAGCTTGTGTCAAGTTGGCACTCAAAACCAGCCAGGACGCCCAGTTAAAACAGATTAAGTCCTTGTGGCTGCTAAGGGCTAGGAGGACATCCCGTGTGGTGTGTCACTTAGATGAGAAGGTAGAGCGAGATGCAGGCAGCCTACCCCAGAACACTGGAACTCGTGCTTCAATGTCCACCATGAGCTTTTGCTTTCCTCTTGTGCGATCCAAAGAGATCAAAGCAACGCAAGAGCGCCTAAGATTCCCCAGATCAGACCTTTCTCAACAATGTCACAGAGATTCCCAAGCTGAGACTTGTGAGCCTGGTTCTGTGGCAGTGACTGTGGGAAGCTGGCATACTGATAGTCTGATGTAGTGCCCATGTAGTCTGATGATGCGTCTCCATTGACTGCTGTAAAAACCAAAATACCGCAAGACACCATAAGGCACATAAGACACCATTCTCTTACAGTTTTGGAAAACAGAAGTTCAAAGCCAGGGTATTGGGAGGACATCGATCCTTCCCGAAGGAGCCAGAAGTTAATGCACTCCTTGCTTCTAGCTCTGAGGAACTTCCCCCTGTGATTTGCAGCTCCTGCACACACTGTGTTCTGTATCCTTGGTCCTATTACCATATCATTTCTTGTCTTTGTCAAATTTCTCTTTGCTTCCCTCTTTTGAGGGTTCCCATGGCTGCAATGTAAGTCCACTAAGGTTATTCAGGAAAGACTCCCTGCATCTCACCTTAGACACAGACGTGTTTTCAAATAACTCATTTTTACATTGTGGAAGGTCCCAGGACATTACTGGCCTTACCACTCTAATCCTGGGTTTGTCACTCTGTGCCATATGCTTATGGGGGAAAAGGGAAAGCCTGCGAGCAGGAGGCCAGCAGACACGTGTCTGCTTGCTCATCAGATCTGGGATGAAACATTATAATCAGACTCTACAGAACAAATGGCTGAAGGGGTGCTTGAGCAACACCAAGTCCCACGGTGACCACAGCGCCATGATTGCTGCTGAGTTTGTTTATGAGAGGAACGAAAGCAGCCATGTTGGTGAGCCATGGTGGTTTTCACATCCTGGAAGCTATGTAGAAACAGCTGAGGAGAAATGCATTCCCCCAGAGTGTAAACTGACTTTAGGTTCAAACAGACCACAAGGCATGAACAATGAAAAAAAAAAATCTTCCCAGGGTGGAGACTATGAAATGGCTTTCAAAATGTTCATCCTTTGGCCACTTGGGGACAAAGGAGGATGCCACTGTGATTTTTCTGGCTAATTTTACCCCTGCATTTGGGCTGCTAAGGACGCACAAGGAAATCAGAGTATACAGCTGTAATCAATGAACCTTGTGCCGGAGAGAGGTCATTCTCCTGACCTCATGCACAGACCATGGGGGAGAGCAGTGGAGATGCCTCGTTAGCTCCAAGTTGGTAATCCACTTGAAGTTAAAGAGCAGCAAGCCCTTCGGAAGGCATCCATTGTCAGACTGGGTCTGCTTTTCTCCTGTAGCCAGGTTCCTCAGAGAGGCTTCCAGGTGCCCGCTTCACTGTCTTGGGACACATGAGAGTTGGCAGTGTCCTGTTGGACAACCAAGCTGTCCATCCCCTGCCTGCTCTTCTCTGTTGGATGACCAGCAGCGACCTTGGTAGACCCTGAGGGGCTACGCACTGAGATAGCCTGTCTTGACTCTATCCATGGATAAGGTGCATCTTCTCTTTGTCAAAAGCAATCAGCCTAGGACATAGTATGTAGCAAAACTCATGTGACTCCATAGCATTCAATGATAGTCTTAGATAAGGATCTGTTGGCTTTTGGGCCCTTTATCTCCACGTAGGGATATTGTGTGACGTTCTGGTCCCCTGTGTAGGACAGTGTTTCCTTATCTTAGTACCATTGCATTGGTCTTGGAATTGATTTAGTTACTGTGCCTAGAATGGTGGTAATCAGGTTTGTTTGATGATAATTCACTGATTGAATTCATTGAAGCCTTTCACATATTTAGAAAGACTCAACTCAGACTTCACTATTCAGATGAAATAATCCCTTTAGCTCTCCATCTTAAGTGGCCTCTCTTTGAGCCTCTCTTACTCATTGGAAGAGAGGTCAGATAATGCCTTTTCTCTGTAGCACTCTTCTGATGGGGTACTAGGACTACAAATCACTGATTCCCCTCCCCTCTCCTCCCTTCCTCTCCTCCTCTATATCTTTTCTTCTTGTGGTGCTAGCAATCAAACCCAGGGCCTTGTGCATGCTAAGCAAGCACCCTACCAATGAACTACATCTCTACCCCTTATGTTTTTCAGATGAGATTTTGCTATGTAAGTTAGGCTGGCCTTGAACTTACCATGCAGGCCAATCTGCCCTGAAACTCATGATTTTCTTGCCTTCGACTCCCAAATGGTGCAGTTACAGGTGTGTGTTACCACACATGTTGTTATTACCATGATTTTGCAACTGAAGATCCAGTGGGAGATTCTTTAATTGAACATTCTTTGAGATCAACAAATAGTATAGTAGTAGTAGTAGTAGTAGTAGTAGTAGTAGTAGTAGTAGTAGTAATATATGAGACAGAATCTCACCATGTAGCTTTGGCTACTACCTTTTAACTCACTATGTAGACCAGGCCAACCTTAAACTCGCAGGGACCTCCCCCCCGCCCCCCCTTTGCCTCCTGAGTGCTAAGATTCAAGATTGCAATTGGAGGAGTGTTTACAGGGTGAAAAAATATACCAAATGTAGCTGTTTCCCCACAAGACAAAAAGGAGACTCTCTGAATCCCTGCTTCTGTTGGAGAAGTGAGCAAGTAGGCTGTGCCATGAGATGGTCACAGGAGACTGTGAGCCTCAGCCCGCTCCACCACTCGTACATTATTATTCATGGTCCCAGGCTGTGGCTGAAACATGAAAGTCCCTCAAAGTTCATGCGTGGACACTTACTCCCCAACCCGATTGTGTCCAGAGATGGGACCTTTAGGGAAACACGGATAGGAAATGTCTGGCCTCATAAATGGGTCAACACTTCGTAGGAGCGGGTTTGTTATAAAGCAGCTTGAGTCTTCTCCACGGTGGGAAGGCTCCCACCGTGTCATTCCCATTGTCAAGTAGACAAGAAGCATCACCGCACCAGATGTGGCTCATGGCCTCTGCCCAGTCTCCAGAGCTGGGAGCCAGACGAGCTTGCAGCTTTCGAGCTACTCAGCCTCTGGTGGCCCGGCACGATGGAACAACCTAGCAGGGACCACCCCCTTTCGCTTTCCGAGCTTTTTGCGTGGGGATTAAATTTTATGGTCCCGGTAGTTAGAGAGATCTTGAGAAGTGCTCATCCGAAGGAACCTTCAAGTGGGGTTCTCAGTTGTCCTTGCAGTCAAGGTCCATGCACAGATGCAAGTCTGGGTTAGCAGAACAGCTTTGCAAACAGTTTGCAAATGGGCAAACTTGGTTACTCATTTCATGGAAGAGATCAGGCATGGTCAGCTGCCGCTCAGTGCCTGGGAATGCACTGTATCTCACAGTTCTAGAGGGCCCGGAGGGGAAATGCCAAATGACAAGAAGCAAATGCAATTCTTGAAAAGGAAATACTTCAGAATGAACATGAGAGCTGGGAGACAGGAGGGCTCTGAGACTGACTTCCGGACACAATGTGGCCATTGCACTCTTGAATTCACAGCAGCTCTGTCACCTGCACAAGACTGAGCCGTTGACAGGCTCCAGTGTGGGTGGTGGAGGGACTTATGATGGCACACCTCTGGCTGAGGAGTTATTGCTGGAGGAGAAGGAGCCATTTCTCTTGAGTGGTACAACCATTGGTTAAGTTGTTCATGTTCCAGCCAATAATCCCATATGCAAGTCCATGCAAGCAACTCCAGTGACATTCAATAGGCTATTCTTAAAGGGTGCAACAAAGATGGCTCGTCAGTTAAGAGCACTGGCTGCTCTTCCAGAGGACCATGCTTGGTGGCCAGCACCCACATGATAGTTCACAATTACCTGTAACTCCAGTTCCAAGGCACCCAGCACCCTCTTCTGGCCTCCAAAGACACTGCATGAATATGGTGCATAGTTGTACATGCAAGCACAACATCCATACACATACAATAAATCATTTTTAAAAAGATATTGAATGTAAGAGGGAAACTTCTTGGTAAGAGGAAAGGGGAAAGGAGGCGTTATAAGAGAAGTGAGTATGAATATGATCAAAATCCATTATATACATGTATGAAATTGTCAAACAATGAATACAACTATTCAATAAAAATGAACGGGTCTCTAACCTTTAACATTTTTATATAATTATCTCAAAAAGGTGCTAGAACTGAAGCCAGTGGTGTAAAGAATAAGGCAGCCTCAGAAGCAATGAAGAAAGGAAAGGAGGGAGGGAAGGTGGGAGAGGGAGAGAGGGAAGGCAGGAGAGAAGGAGGGGGAGAGGGAGGGAGAGAAAGAGGCAGGAGAGGAAGGAGAGAGGGAGAGAAGAAGGGAGAGGGAGGGAGAGAAAGAGGCAGGAGAGGAAGGAGGGAGGGAGGAAGGGAAGGTGGGAGAGGGAGAGAGGGGGGGGGAAGGAGGGAGAGGGAGAGAGGGAAGGAAGGAGAGAAGGAGGGGGAGAGGGAGGGAGAGGAAGAGAAAGAGGCAGGAGAGGAAGGAGGGAGGGGGAGAGGGGGGGGGAGGGTAGGAAGGAGGAAGAGAGGGAAGGCAGGAGGGGGGAGGCAAGGTAGGAGGGGAGGAGAGAGGGAGGGAGAAAGGGCTGGAGGGAGAGGGGAAAAGAGGGGAGGAAAGAGAGGGAGGGAGGGAGGAGATACTTAGATATCAGTATGAACAGCATTGGAAATCTGTAGTAAAGACAGGGAAGCTTACTTAATGGTCTACTGTTTGCTCTTAAAATACTTATTGACCTACTCTTTGGTAGTCCCTCTCTCACCCTCCAGATTATCTTAGCTGTTTATTTGTGCTGTACATATTAAGCAGCCAGTTTCCAACCTTGTTCCGACTTCTGAGAGGTTATAGGGTTGCAGAGCCAAAGCTATGGAAGTCCATGAGGCTCCCACATCCACTTGGATCATACCGTTGTTCCTGTCCTGGCCCTAGGGGACACCTGGCCTTGTCCGTTCCCCGGGAACTATTGGCCGCTTTCGACCCACATTCACTGACCCGTTGAAGCATGACAAGTTGAAACGTGAGTTGTGGTCAGTCATTAGTTTTCTTCAACTGGTACACGAAAACCTATGCTTTGCGCAACCAAACACCACCAGCAGCAATCCAGCTGGGTGCTGGCAGCCGAGCGGCTGGGCAGCCATTGTTGGTGAACTTTACTCCTCCTAAGATCTAACCCTGGATCTGACATGAGGATTGCCTCACTCTTCCATCTATCCCGAGAGCAAAACAAAAGATGACATTTCATTCTCAGCTGCTGTCCCTAAACCGCCAGGGCCCAAGAGAGCCCCTGGTAGATTTATCCGGTGGCCTTTCTTCCCTGCCTGTACAAATGAACCCCAAGGTTTTTGTTTCCTTTGGCTTTAGAGGTGCCTCCGGCTGTTGCCTGCATTCCTCTGTGGTGGACTCACCCCTGAGTGGTTCCCCTGAGGCTTAGGAATCATAGCAACGTCCTACTTTATAGGGCTTGGGTTGTGGAAATCCATACTGCTTTTGTTTTGGCTTGCATGGAAATAATTTGCTTTTCCCTTTCAGCAGCCTTGATGGTCAGCGTCCTATACCTGGCCCACAAACGCAGAAAAGCGACTTCACTTCAAAAGCGACTTCACTCCGTAGCTACCAGAGAGGCCTGATGTCTGAAATCTGAAGGACCAGCTCTGAGTCTGTACCTGCGCCCGCCGCTGTGCCTCCTGCTATGCCTGGCTGTGCCTCCTGCTATGCCTGGCTGTGCCTCCTGCTATGCCTGGCTCACAGAGCCTTTTTGCTTTCCCAGATGCATGCAGTCCGATGTGTCTATGTTCAGGTGCGTCTTCCCACAGATGGCAGCTGTAGTTTCGTTTTACGTAGTTTCCAACATCTGCCTTCCCCATTCTAAGATGTTTTACACATGTCTGTCATTTTTTTTCCCCCTTCAGGGCCACTCAGGATTCCGAAAGTATGGGCACATGCTGTTAGCATTTTGTCTAAGCTCCGCCCCACAGTTACCTGGCAACGGCCAGGTATGCCTGGCTCACTATAAAAGGGGCCGCTTGCCCCCTCCACTCTCCCTTGCTTGCCTTCTTGCTATTGCTCTGTCGTCTGATCCCTTCTCCTCTCCCCCCACTCCCTTTCCCCACCCCCTCCATCCATGTGCTCATGGCCTGCCTCTACTTCTCTACTCTTCTAATCTCATTCTCTCTCTCTCTCTCTCTCTCTCTCTCTCTCTCTCTCTCTCTCTCTGTCTCCACTACCCTCTCAACTTCCCTCCCCATGCCCTGAATAAACTCTCTTCTATACTATACTGTCATCATATGGCTGGTCTCTCAGGGGGAAGGGATGCCTTAGCATGAGCCCACTGAGGCACCCCCTCCCCCCACACCTGACTACACATCCACCAAACCTTCCTCTCCTCCTTATCTTTTTATAAAGCACAACATTTGGTGTCATGACTCAGATCTTTCACTCACCCCCTGTTCAAAAAAGAAGATATATTCCCAGTATCTGCATGGCTTGGTTCAAGAGAACATAAAGGATACCAGAAACGCTTTTATCCTATTGGCTGGTTAAGGGCACTTAAACCTCAGTCTTCAGACCACACTCCTTTAACTGTGGCACATGTTTTTTTTGTTTGTTTGTTTTTTTTGTTTTGTTTTGTTTTGTTTTGTTTTCAAATTTGAATTCTGACTAAAGAAACCATTTAACAGTTTGACTTTTAGGTGTGTGTTCTTGTCCTCCAGGTTCAAGACCTGTGTCTGTGAGCATGGACCAGGGACACCAAGCATTTGTGGACTCGTGAATCAAGTTTTGGGAATGAGACCCAGATGTGCCCAAGTCTGCCTAGTGGCTGTGGTGGCCTTCCTGGGATCAACTCGACTCAGCCTAGGCTCTTGGGCAGCACCAGAGAGCAGGTAAGACAAGGAATTAAAAAGAAGTGTGGAGAGTTGGGTCACCTAATCCCACGAGTATCCTTTGTGTGGTCCCCAGGGTTTGAGAAAATGAGTGCCAGAAAAAGCAAGGTCTCGACTTATTGTTTAAAAATCTGCTTTTCATTTCCTCTCTGGTAAGAGCTTTATCGAGATGTAATCACCACACCATGCTATTTACCCATTTAGCGTGTCTAATTGGGTAGGCAGTTCACCTGTGACTGACTTGCCTGCCGTACAATCTGCAAGGTGCTAACTAGACCTGTATTTTCTCAAAACAGTAATAAAAAGCGCACAGCTCGGTGCTTTCACGAGGGCGCAGTCCATCCAGCAGATAGAGACCACATTTGCAGCCTTCTCTGTCCTCTCAAGAAGGTTCCTAACCATTGGCTCACTTGCTTCTCGTCCCTTGCGTGGCTTATTTTTCTCATCCAATCTTCTTCCAGTTCCTTCCTCATTTCTAGAGGCCTTAGCTCCTCCCAGGCAGGATCATGCCTATCCCCACAGATGCTCGGTTCCCAGGGCCTGAAGCTGTAGCGGTCTGAAGAGAAAATGCTCCCCATAGGTTTAAGTCCTGCATGTTCGGTCCTCAGTGAGTGGCTCCGTTTTGAAAGGTTCTGGAAAGTTCCTTAGGAGTTCTGGAAAGGGCTTAGGAGAAGAAGGTGTGTGTTCTCCCAGATTATGCCTGACGCCCAGTCTGCGCCTTGCTCTCTGCTTCCTTTTACCTGTCCTACACGCTCCCTCCGGACACTGTGGTGTTCTGACCAAGCTCGTGGTTTCCTGGGCAAACACCTGCAAACTGTGAGGAAAACAAGCTCCTCGCATTGCCTTTGTTTGACTCCAGCGGTAGTGCAAAGGTGTTAGGAACAGCGTTAGGAACAAGACACAGAGGAAGGGAAGAGACTGGGGCACTAACCGGATGGATGTGGCTGCTTCTCTCTGCCTGAGTCTACGGTTTCGCAATGGACTGTTGCTGTGGTCCCCATGAGTTTGCAGAGGTGAAGGGCGAGCGCTTTGGGCCCCAGGAGGTTGAGATTTTGCGTTCTAACCCATGTGATCTTGCGAACTGACTTGCCTTCTCTGAACCCATGAAAGATGAGGTCAGGGCATCTCTGGTCCTTACTTCTCTGCTGCTGAGGACGCTGCGCCTGGAGCCCCTGTCTCCAGCAGAGCCTGTGTCTCTCGCTGCCTGCCACACAGACAGCTTTTCTCACTTTCCTGCTCACCACACCCAGCACACACTCTCTTCCGAGGCTGGAATTTCCTAACGCCTGGGGTCTCAGACCCATGTGGAATAAGGAACGGCAGAGTGGAAGGCTGTGCTTCGGGTGTGCAATGAGCCAGGGCTAAATTAGTGTGAAAGTCTTGTCTGCGAGTTTACAAACACACAATTACAGCTCGCACAGTTATCTAAATCCACTTTCTTGCCTTATAATTTTATGGTTAGAAGCATTACAGTTGTTTTTAGATTTTTCATCATAACTACAGTAGCCACAGACGGAACCCAATAGTGTTTGTTTATTTGTGTAACAAATTACACCCCTCAGCTAGCTTCACTGTGTAATTTGCATTGGGTGTATATTCTTAAAAAAATAAAAAGAGAGTATACATTGGTCTGAGGGTCTCCTTTTTAAATTCTATTGTCTTCTTCAAATCACCGCTTGACAGTATAATTTAAGAAACAAACTGTATATACGGGAAATGAACTGATGTGAGAAATAAACACACACACACACACACACACACACACACACACACACACACACACACACACACAGGCAGCTGAGCCAGTTTCAGTTCCCCACACAGTCCTGGAGGGTTGGGAAAGTCAGCTGACTTTACTTTCACTATCATTATCATCATCATTATTATTAATTTGTTTACCCACAGAATGAACTCTGATCATTCATTCTCTTTTTCACTCTGATAGAAGCTAGGGTCATCTAGGAACAGGTAACCTCGATTGAGAAGCTGCCTTCATCAGACTGGCCTGTACGCAAGTCTTTGTGTGGTTGATTAATTCGTGATTGATGTGGGAAGACCCAGCCCACCATAGGCGGAGCCACGCCTGCGCAGGTGGTCCTAGGTTATATAGAAAGTGGTTCAGAAAAGCTATGGTGGTCAAGCCTAGCCCTGCTCCTCCATCCTTCCTCCAGGTTCCATGCTGGAGTTCTGCCCTGCATTTCTTCCATGATGGGCTGTGGTTGGCATGTATTAGCCAAACAAACCTTTTCCTTTTCAAGATGCTTTTGGTCAGTGTTTTATCATAAACAACAAACTAGGGTAGATGTCAGTCACTTATAGATGTAACTAGAGGAGGAATCTGGAGTCAGGAACCCCAGGGTCAGTCAAATTCCTTAGTTTGATATATCCAATAAGGTATTTTATCTTTTTTTTTTCTTCGAGACAAGGTTTCTCTGTGTAGCCTGGGTTGCTCTGTAACTCACTTTGTAGACCAGTTTGGCCTCGAACTCAGAAATCTGCCTGTCTCTGCCTCCCAAGTGATGGGATTAAAGGTGTGCGCCACCACCGCCTGGCATTTTATCTTTTTTTTGACTGGCTCATTTTACTTAATGTCTCCAAGGTCCATTCACATTGTATCATGATTTCCTTCACTTTTGAAGCTGAATAATATTCCATTGTCTGTGTGTGCTGCCTTTTTAAGCACACTTATCCACCGCTGATGAGGATCGGTGGCTTCTCTCTTTTAGGTGTTGTAAATAGTGCTTCTGTGAAGAAGGCCGTGCAGTATCGTTTGAGGATACATTTTTCAGTTCCTTTAGGTAAATATCCAGAAAAGAACTACTAGGTCATGTATGCAAATATACAAATTAACATTTATTTATTTATTTTATTTATTTTCATTGGTTATTTTATTTATTTACATTTCAAATATTGTCCCCCTTCCCGGTTTCCCCTCCACAAACCCCTCATCCCTTTTCCCTCCCCCCACCTAGAGGGTGCTCCCTAGCCCACCCACCCACTCCTGCCTTACTGCCCTACCAGCCTTCTACACTAGGGCACTGAGCTTCCACAGGACCAAGGGCCTCCCCTCCCATTGATGCTTGACATATTGACATTGATGCTTACATATGTAGCTGGAGCCATGGGTCCCTCCATGTGTACTCTTTGGTTGGTGGTTTACCAAAGAGTACAAATTAACATTTTAGTTGCTTGAGGAAGGGCCACACCATTTTCAGTGGTGACTGAACATTTTACATTCCTCCTGGTTTCTCCACATCCCCACCAGCTATGAGCTCTTTGTCATCCAAATAACCCACAGGTATATTTCCTGAGGAATATTTACCCTACTGGTCATTTGTGACATGAGCATCTCTCTACCTTGTCCATTTGGGCCGACTGTGGAAGGCACTCAGGCCCTTAGCTTGGCTTTGGTTGCTGGTGGCTAGTTCTTATCGATTCCTTAGGCATTCTGGATAATGATGTCTTCTCATATTCGAGATTTACAAATTTTCTTTCCTCTCATTTTTGCCTTGAGCTTTTAGTCACCTTTAGCTTCAGCCTTAACACACACTCATAACATCTTTTGTAAACCGCAAGATAACACATAGAAGAGTTTTCTGAGCTGTGCTGTGTTCAAACCAGAAAGTGTCTCAACTCCTCAACAGATTTGAAATATTACCTAAATATACATTAAAAATAGCTTGAAGGGCAGGGAGTGCTGTCATCCTCAGAACATTAATTTTTTTTTAATTAAGGTAACTTTATGCCCTCGAATCCATAGACTCTGGATGGCTTTCTTTGCACCATCCCTAGAAATTCCCTGTGTGAGAGAGGACTCCTGTCAGTGGGGCCTTGGAAGCTCCCAATGAGAACAAATCATGCCATGTGGTCTCTGGTCTTTTCCAACACCCACTGAGCTTCCCTGGAGACCTTTCTTGCTGTGGCCACCCAGGAATTTTGCCTGTAAAGGATTTCATCCATCCATGCTGCTTTTACTTTGGTTTCATATATAGAATAAATTATGTCCTAAGAAGTGGTAAAGCTGAATTTACTCAAAATAAATCAAAAGTAAGCAATACATTTAGGAAATCTGAATGGTTAGGAACTTGGGTGGAATGGTATTTTGCCTTTCTAAATAATAGAAGCCTCTTTAATAAAAACTCAGTTGCTCAGGTCAAGACCCTTCAAGAGTCCTGCTAAGATCAGATGGCTACAGATGGCATTCTAAGGAACAACATCAGTCATTGCTTACAGTTCACGCATCAGGGTGGGGTAAGCCCTACAGCAGGGGGTCTCATCCCTGCTGGAGACCAGGTTGACTGGGCCAAGAACCGTGCTCAGCAGCCTTTATCTCCCGCGGGGAAGGTGGGAAGAGTAAGTGGTCCTCATCATCATCCTTCAGCAAAAGTACTTCTGGCTCAAACATTCGCCGTGGACACTTCTGCTTTTGTGTTCTGTAGCTTAGACATAAGGGGTATTTAAGTCTCTTGTGACTGGCGGACTTGCTTGCAACTTTGAATAGAAAAGTATATTAATTTATTTACCAATTAAATGAATGTCATATAAAATAAAAATGTCTCCATTTATCCTTTTATTTTTCCTCTCCTTTTCTTCCTCCTTTTATCTTTGCCTTTCCCCCTCTTTTCCTTCCTTCCTTATTCCCTCTTCATTTCTCCTCTTTTCCTCCCCTTTCCCCATGTTTTCTCCTTCTCTTTCTTTCTCCTTCCCTGTTTTCTCTCTCTCCCTTTTCCCTTCTACAAAGGTTCTGGGCCCCTGCTTTCACTTTTACAGTGACATAGGAGTGAGTGAAGTAGCGACTGCCCGGGCTTGCAGGTATTATATTACGATACTTTACTCTGGATTGTGTTGGAATAGGGGTTTTTATGCTAAAACTGGAAAAGTCCCTGTAAAGTGAGGTAACATGGTCACTTCTAGGTCAGAGATACTGAGCATGAATGGGTGTTCAAAAAAAGGAAAAAAAATGAACCAAGTAATTCAGAAACTATCAGTCATTCTGGAGATATTTGGGGGTGGAAGCTCTGATGGTCCATAGAGGGCTCTGCAGAGATCAGCTTTAGAAGGGCGAACAGGGAATAGTGGCTCGTGAGGAGTCGGCAATTTCAGATGACCTCAGATCTTGCAGACTGGAGAGATCTGTTCCAGAAACAGAGGAGTAGCCATGCTGACCCCAGTGAGTGCAGTGGAGGAGGATCTGAGCAGGGAAGGAGCTAAGAGGCTCTGAGGAACTTGCATGAGTTAGGACATTAACAGCGTCACTTCTGGTCACCCAGTCTATAGAGCAGGATCCCCAGAATGCAGGCTCTACAGAGGGAAGTGTCAGACACGCGGCTCCCAGATGGTGAGTCAGGATCCACCCCTTGGGAAGGTCCAGAACTCACACCTGTCACCTACACTGGGCTGAAGGGAACTGGAGTCAGAAAGCGCTATGGACCTTCTGTGGTTTCTGCAAACTTATTCCAGCTTGGGGGGTGGGGGTGCAGTTGTGGAGTGACTTAGGGACTGTCCCTGTGTGTAACCAGGCCAAAAAAAACAAAACAAAACATTTTTGTTTCCTCTTCCTTCCTATCCTGGGTCTCATCCAGTAACAGGGTTCTGACCCCCCAAGCCACAAAAAGCAGAGATAATGTGCACAGCAGGTCGGTGTTGTCAAGGAGGCTTGTGGCAAGGAGGGTCACGCATGGTCGCTGGCTGAGTGTGCATTGTACACTATGCTTAGCAATATGCTGCTAAGAAAAGAAGGGTCGGTCTCCTTCTTTCAGTCTCTTGTTTGTCCGAGACCTTCCTTCTTGCCAAGTGGGGACAAGAAAAACTGCACACACGCTGAGCCAGTGTGGTGAGAGGCAGAGGGCACAGCCTGCCCCTTCCTTTCTCTCTCTGTTCTCATGTTTGTGGGTCACATCCGGACCCAGTGTGGCCCTCTGAAGGCTAGGCTCGCTCTGCTGTCCTCCCCAGATATAAGGAATGAGGGGGGCCTTTCCCTTAGAGGAAATGTGTCATTCACTACTGAGGGCCGTACGGAAGCAATAAATGTGATATGAAAGACATAAAATTGAAAGTTTTGTCTGGGAGTTTTCAGTTTTCATATAAGAGAGCTGCTGTATCTCTTAGACTCCAAGTCAGCGAGTTGTAAAATGTAGTTTTCAGAACTGCCCTTTTTTTCTTTGTCACAACAGGCTTTTTAAGCAACAAGAACCGAGGCCTGACAGGTGGCTTAGCAATTAAGAGCACTTCCTGCTCTTGCAGAGGACCTGAGTTTTAGTTTCTAGTACCCATGTCTAGTAGCTAACTATTACCCGTAACTCCATTTCTGGGATCCATCACATCTGGCCTCTGCAGGCACCTGCACACATAATTTAAAATAATAAAAACAGGTCTGAAAGAAAATACATGAGGATCAGTGGGTGAGGAAGATGGCTAAGATGGCTGGGGTCAAGTGCCCAAGGAGTAGCATACACCTTTGATCCTGCAGTGAAGAGAGGGAGATGGGATTGCTGGGGTTTGCTGTCTAGCCAAATTAGAGAGCTCTGGGTTCACTGGATAAGGTAAAACATGATAGAGACACCTGTGTCTGGTCTTTTCACGCACACACACACACACACACACACACCACACACACACACACACACACACACACACACACACACACACACACGCACGCACGAGCATGCACACACCTGCCTGCACATGTGCACAGACGCACAGGCGAAACCTGTGGAAATGACTCCTTTTAGAACTTTCTTTCCAATTGTTGGATTTTGACATTAGATTCTTAGGTCTTTGTTTGCTTCCTTTTTTCATAAACCTGGTCAATGCAAACCCATCTGTAGCACCATGGCTCCAATGTAAATAATTAGAATTCCACTGTTACTGAAGACAGACTGTGAGATAAGAGAAAAGAAAAAGTGTGGCATTCATTGGACAACTGGGATCAGGAGGCCATCCCCCCTCCCCAAGGATTCAGCTTCATCTTCTTTCCTTCTGAGACACGTGTGACCATTTCTCAGTTGGCCCTAGGTGTCTCTGTGTGGCTGTGCTGCTCTCTGAGCAGACCTGACCTATCTGGCTGATCTGCGTTGGACTTCCCATCCTATCAGCTGTGGGTCCTCGAGCAAGTTGCTTGACTTTTCTGAGTCTGAGTGTTCTTACTTTTAAAAACAGAAAGCGATGGCAGCCTCACCGAATTCTAGACTCACCCCAAGTGCACACAGGCTGGATCTACACCAGTCTGCCCACAATGGACATTTGCGGCATTTTAATTATTTCTTTAAACCTCGACTATTGGTTCCCAATCAGAAGTCATGAACAAGGAGGACGTGCTGAGCTCAGAGCTTATCGAGACTTGGGGTGGTGTGATACACTACGCGCCTCTTCCTCTGTTTCCATCCACACGGTGCTGCTGGGTGAACCACCAGCCTCTGTCTAGGGTTGCCTCATGTCAACAGCCGCACCCACTTCCAGGACAAAACCGAGGCAGGCCTACATGACATTTCAAAACACTCAGGAGAGAAGGAATGACTAGTCCCCGCACAGGGCCACCATGGGTATCTCTTCCGGCATGTAGCCCTTCAACGGGGGTTCACATCCTCACACCATTTGTGGCTCGGAGGGAAAAGAGAAGGGTGCTGTGTGTGGGGGACACTTGGCAACTATAAGGATAGTGTCAGTGACGGCCATGGTAGTTTCTGTTATTTTCTGGTGGTCCGAGTCCGGCTGTCCTGTATTGTATTTCTGGAGTGTTCCCTTGAAATGCTTTTGCTTAAATCTGGTAAATATCCTTTTATGCTTTTCAGTTTTCAATCTTCCACAGTGTATAAGCTGCCATGTATATACAGACACAAAGACACAAATGCATACACTACGCAGTGTGCATACACACAAGCACATGCACATACACCACAGACCATATGTCTATACACACCGCACATATATACCCATGCTCATACAAATGTGTTCACACCCCCCACACCATCTCCCACACAGATCTATCTCCCACCGTCTTTAGGGTCTTGTTCCCTTTGGCTATCTGGGGGAGGGACCAGGTTGACCATATTTCTACAGCTGCGACACAGGGTGACATTTGGATGGGCAAGGTGTGAATGAAGCCCTCTTCCACCCCAACTTTATGTGAAGGACCAGTTTGTTAACATCTTAAGCTTGGTGGGTCTCGAGATTCCCACGATAGCCACTCCACCTGGCTGTTGTGACACAAAAGATCCTAGGGACACTTCAGAAATGAGCCAGCCCAGCTGTGATTACAACAGAATAGTATTCGGGGGGGGGGGGAAGGACACGGGCACCTTTGTCCAGTGACCTCCTTTACCCGTGGGTGTGTCATTTGTCAACCTTAGCCATAGTCAAAAGGATGAGGCTGGCGGTGGTATCTGAGCCCTGTGGCAGGTGACCAAGGACAGAGTTTCAGAGTAGCTGAACTTGAGGTGCCCTGACCTCTGGGGCCTGACTGCCCCACCACAGCTCCTCAGGCCAGGCTGTGCGGCTCCAGCCAGGGAGCCCTGGAGGCCGCGGTGCTGATTGGTTCCAGGGCTGGAGAGATGGAAATTTACAAGAGAGCGGAAAGATTGCTCTTTGCCAAGGCCTGATTCAGAGCTCAGGGATTAAGTCTCTGGCTAGGGGGATTAAGCTGGAATTTCACATCCACAGATCCCATTCGCACCAGGTTCTGGGCTGAGCCTGGTTCCTGTGTGACTGTCTCAGAGGTTTCCGTGCGCTGTGGGCACGGGAGTCAAAGAAGAAACTCCAAGCCCCCATTTTCTGCTTTTGGGCTCTTTTTCTTATATTTTGTATCTCGTATATTCATATCTGAATCTGAAATGGAGAGGATAATTTGGAAACAGCCAAGGATCATGAAGGAATCTACTGCTGAAGCCAAGAGTGACAGAACGGCTGAGTGCGGGGCTTCAGTAGGGGTGCAGGGCAGAGAGAGTTCAACACTCACATTTCAGCCCCCCCGCCGGCCTTGTTCTTGTTCCAAAGCTTGGGAAATGACCCCCCCAGCTTTCCTAGGAGCAATGTCCTCGCTCCATCCACCCGGGGCCACAGGTAGGATCGATTTCACAGGGAACTTGCAGTTCACCGATTTCATTCTGGAAACTCCTGTGGGTGTCAGTGCTCTCAAAGTGGGGCAGACACCTCTTAGTTCCCTGGTCGTGTTTGGTTTTCATGCGGAAGGCTTGGGACCCAGACAGTGAGCTGTGCACTCTAGATCCCAGCATCCAAAGCAAGAAGAAAGGAACCAATCTCTGCTAGGCTTCCGTTCTAACCTGCTTCAGTCCTGGGAGTCCTGGTGATCTGGGGGGGGAGCTTGTAGTTACCAGTTCTTGATGGCACACCGTGTCACAGATAGAATATGTTGTTTTTATTTGACACTGAGATATCTTTATATCTCAGTTCTAATCTCATTTTGTTTATCCAACCTTATTGAATCATGCAAAATCAACTCTGATATGCTTACATTGTGAGCATCTATTTTTGTCTGCATGGAGTGAGTTATGCTGCAGTAACAAGCGACTCCAAAGTTTAAGGGCTCAGACACACAAGATTTGAGAACTGTAGAGATGGCTCAGCAGTTAAAGGCACTGGCTACCCTTCTAGAGGACCACAGTTTGGTTCTGAGAACCCATGTGGTAACTCTCAACTATATTTAACTCCAGCTTCAGGGTATTTGGCCCCCATAGGCACTGCACACATATGACACATAGACACGCAGCAAGCAAAATACAGATAACCATAAAATAATTTTTTTAAAAAAAAATTTTCAGAAAGAAATTGTTCTATGTCTCTCGGGACACATGCTGATTTTTAAGTGTGGTGTTTCTGTCATTATCTCCTGAAGGCAGGAGTGTGGTGTACAGAGCTGTCCTTTTCTGAGGGGGTGGGAAACAATTGGTCAAATGTGTCTGGGGCACCTGTTTTTGTCAATAAAGTTTTATTGACAGGCACGCATGGTGACTCATGACTTTGTCTACAAGAGCAGAAAGAACAGAGACTGTGTAGCCCACAGCACCGGTGATTTTTTTCTCTCTCTCTGCTCTTTACACAATAACATCTTAGCTGACATCTGGCTATCCAAAACTCGGATAGCAGAGTGACTACAGGGTGTTTCTTACAACTGCTGCTCAGAAGGGACCCACAGCTTCAGCTCACATTTCCTGCATTAAAGCAAGACACATGGCCACTCCCGATGTCTGCAAAAGCATGCTTTGAATTACAGATGCTCTTCTGCATTCTTTGCTGCCATGATAGAAGCAGACACTACTTCACTGAAACTGGAAAGATTTATACAAAGACAGGTAACAGTGCAAACAATAGTAAGGGTGAATGAAGTCTCTGGAGGGTACATGTTCTCACTGCCCCAGTGGCCTCTGTGATTGTGAACCCCTGTCCACCTGCCTGGGTGTCTCTCTGAAGTCATTCTAGGTAGCTATAACTCAACTTGGGCCTGTGTCTCTATCGCTCTCCCGTGATCTAAAGTGCTGGGTGGGTTCTGATGATTGACCACTTGTAAGCCACGTGGTCGTGTTCTGCTGCTTGGAGGCTGGGAAAGTGATCAAGAATTCTTCAACTTTGGTAGTGGCACGGAGCTCAACGAAACAAGCAAAACAAAATCACAAAGACAAGGGGGCTGCAGAGATGGCTGGGTCGTTAGGGGCACATATTGCTCTTTCTGAGAATCTGAGTTTGATTCCCAGCAGCCAGGTCAGGCAGCTTACAACTGCCTGTAACCCCAGCTCTAGAGGGATCTGACACATTGATGTGCATACACACCCCTCCCCAACTACCACACATACACAAACTTAAAATAGTAAAAATAATTTTTAAAAATGAAAAATATAGGAACCAGGGACTTCTTTTGTCTTTTGTCGGTGAGGTTCAAGTGTGTTACCAGGAAGCGGAGCAGAAGGGTGGCCAGCCACATCGATTAGCTTTGCTTTGAGTTAGACTTAACTCAGTTTTCAAAAGGTTACCTTCACCAAACTGCCCAGAGGGATTTGGAAAGGGAGGGAGAAGAGTAAGGATGTAGCTCAGTGCCAGAGGACTTGCTCAGCATGTTCTAACCCCAGGATTACAAAAATAAGAAAGAAAGCGTGGTTGGGTCTCCTTGGTTCACTTAGCAGCTCAAACGAGCTTCATTTCCTGGGCTTTGCTCATCCCAGGAGGGAGGGACTGAGACGTGTTGTATTGTTTCAGTTAGAGATCTGTGTCACTGAGGTTGCAGCGTGTCTATGTGTCCACAGTCTCATAGAGATAGGGTTGCAGGTAAAGAGGCGAGCACAAAAGACTGTGAACTCTGCCTCCTATGAGGTCAGGGGCCACTCTGAGTCTCAAACACCCTCCCACAGAACTCTCCAGTTTGTATCAAAGTGAACAGGATTGAAAGAGAGTATCTGTTGTGAATTGTTGTTCAATTTAAAACTCAGATTCCATTTCCAAGTTATAACCTTACACATGGACTTTGTTAATTTCTCAGTCTGGAGGCTAACACAATGTGCTGAAGGGGGCCAGGGCCAGGATATTGGATCACCTGGAGCTGAAATTACAGATAGTTGCCAGTTACTATGTAGGTGCTGGGAACTGAACCCAACTCCAGTGTTGATAAGACCTAAGCCATATCTCTAGCCCCTTATCCTAAGTTTTAAGCTTTATTTTGTTGTTGTTTTTCTCCTCCTCCTCCTCCTCCTCCTCCTCCTCCTCCTCCTCCTCCTCCTCCTCCTCCTCCTCCTCCTCTTCCTCCTCCTTCCCCCTCCTTCTCCTCCCTCCTCCTCCTCTTTCCTCTTTCCTCTCCTCCTCTTCCTCCTTCTTTCTTCTTCCTCCTCCTCCTCCTTCTTTTTTCTAAACTTCTTCCAATGGTTGTGAAGTCTCCGACCATGAATCTGTCTGGAAAGTTCTAAACTCTTGACTTGTGTGAGCTGTGTAAAGAAGAGAGATACTCTTTCTAAACACTCAGCGGCAGAGTTGGTATAGTGTTAGAATTTGGAGTCAGAAGTCAGTCTGTCTTGGTGTGTGTGTGTGTGTGTGTGTGTGTGTGTGTGTGTGT